>JACXGJ010006588.1:0-33777 GCA_016801105.1 Esox niger | reverse complement strand
ACACGCAAAGACAGGGGGAACAGAGGATACATATATATGTGGAATGGTAATGACTAGATGAGAAACAGGTGCGCTAAACAGGACAACAGGTGCAATGGATTGATGACGGGCGGTGGTGCTAGAAGGCCGGTGACGTCGAGCGCCGAGGTCCGCCTCCTGCAGGGGGAGGATGAGATGCAGATGGCGTAGTCGTCACAAATTCATACATAAAATCAATTCAATGTGCTTCACGGTGAAAATGAAAACACAAAATGCAATGGAATTAAAACAGTCAGATTGTTACAATTCTCTAGCTCAGCTTTCTCCAGGGGGACTGCATGAACTTCAACACTTCAGTATGTCAATCCTCGCATTCCAAGGCTAGGATTAACCCATCAGTCCCTATGTGAGATAATCATTGCATCAATGTCTTACTTGGCTCTCTCCAGGGGGACATTTATGCCATGCCTGTACATGCATTTTCCTCAATGAATTACAGTTCCCATAACTTTTCACTGTACCACACCGGTACCCCGCGCTCCAGTGCTTGGATAAACTCGTCAGTCCTTTTGTGAGAAAATACCCAACATCAAAGTCTAAACAGCAGCACAAGAACTTGCATTATCCGTAATTTGCACGTTATTCTTCTGTGTAAATGTTACCAGAACTTGCCTTATGATTGATAAAAGATAGCAGAATATACTTTAATAACAAAATTTAAAAAAAAAGAGAAATATAAAATACAGTATAATAACAAAGCATAGAATAAGAAAAAAAATATGTATAATAAAACAAATAAAAACATAGCAAGCTATAAAAGCTGTTAAACTTAACTAAGTGCTAAAAACATAGGAAGCTATAAGGCTCACAGTGGGGTTAAGTTTAGGAGCTCAGTTATAGGCACGTGAAAAGAGAAGTGTTTTTAACCTGGATTTTAAAATGTATATGTTGTATTTTTTTCTTTCATGGCATAACATACTTTTTTATTTTGTGAATGACATTGATACAATAACTATCGATAAAGGTAACGATAACTAACTTTTTCATCAAGTGAGAAGACGAGAGATTCATGGAATCTACCAGAAATAGCGTCAATACTGTAAATACTGTATTTGCACTCAGGTAGTTGGCTACGGACACATGGGTACAAATTGTCTGCCATGATATACACCTGGGCGTAAATAGATAAATGGGCTATTTTCACTCTGGGTGCAAATATTATTGTTGGCTACGGACACATAGGTGCAAATAGCATCTGCCTTTATTTTACTTTCAGAAATGTTGACAAAACAAGAAACCAGGCAAGCCAAGTTCAGCACGCCCAGAATAGAAAGCGTTGCTCCCTCGAGATTCAAACCTGGGTCACCCACATGATAGTCTGTCGTTAACCACTACACCACAGAGCTGTACGTTAGATGGGTGTCAGTATCGCCTCTTGTGTCCACCCTGAACAAATGCTCTTTTGCCACTGGCCGTTTTAACAGCTGATTGGCCATTCGTGAATGATATTGATACAGTTATACGGAATACCGTTTCTTACTAAATTTACCTCCACCACAAATAGCGTCTATGAACTGTGTAACGTTTGCCACTGTCCATTTTAACAGCGTATTAGCCAGTAATAGGTTTTTCCAATATCTACAAACTTACTGGAATAGTCATGAGAATTGAGCAATTGCTAGCGAGTCTGCAAAGGCTATTTCATTTCAAGTACGTCGCTTTTCCTTAATGGCATAACAACATACTTTTTTTCGTGAATTATATTGATACAATAACTATCAATAAAGATGACGATAACAATCATTTTCATCAAGTGAAAAGACGATAATATCGTGGAATCTACCAGAAACTGTTGCAATACTGTATAACCGCAAACAGTTTTATCCAGTTTAATCCACCATAGCGTCTATGAACTGTATGGCTTTTGTCAGTGGCCATTTTAACAGCTTATTAGTCATTAATAGGCTTACCAGTATCTATTAACTTCATAGGAATAATCATAAGAATGAAGCAATTGCTAGCGAGACTGGAGATGAACATTTCCATGCCAGATACATTCGCAACATAACCATATACAGTTTTATTTAAGGCTTACTATAACGTAACTACTGTATGTTGTAGCCAGCAAATGTGTTTGTCTATCCTGACCTAAAACACCTGGACGGATACGTACTTTAAATATCCACCAGAAACAATCGCAATATAACTTTTTTAAGGCTTCCTATAATGTAGATTCTGAAGGTATTAGCCAGCAAAGTTTTCGTCTCTACGGAATAATTCATAATGCGTACTTTGCTTTGCTTGTGAGGAGATACGAACGCAGGACCTATAGCTTATATCCTGCTGGGGCCGTTCCGTTCCGTGTTTTCTGTGTGTATGTGATTTGTCATGTCCTTGTTTGGTCTTTCCTGTTCTTGTTTCAGTTGATCAGTTTATTCCTTTCACCTGTGTTTTGCCCCCACCTGTTTCTGTTCTCCCTGTTAGTCAGTATATTTATTTCAGCCAGTTTCTCCCTGTGTTTGTTCGGTCATTGATACATGTGTCATGGTTCACGGTGCTGTTCTGAAGTTTCATGTTTGCCTGTATGCCTAGTTTTAGTTAGTTTCTGTTTTTGTAGTGCACTGCACTCGCTTTGTTTTGCTGTTTAAGTTTCAATTAAATGTTTTTCCCTGCACCTCTGCGTTTGCCTCCATCTCCCTCCTTGGACTACCTGCACTTCCCTAACATCTATGCTATTTAACAAAGGGAACTCAGTCAGTCCGCCACTCAGTAAGAGACATCCGCTCTTAATGGCTGGCTCTGCATACGCAGTCCAGCAAAAATCGAGATTGGACTTTTAATAGTGTGATGAAAAAAAATCCACAACCATTTATTTCATAAAAATACTGAAGTTTTATCTTTGGCATACTGAAGAATGTCTCAAAAACACCTCGTTCCATGCCAGTGTTGAAACTTTGATAATCAAACACAGAAATCATGTTCTTGGTTAGAGATAGTTGACAACCAAGAACTGAGCCCTGTACTCACAGTAATTAAAACAAATCAGTATTGCTCTGGGCAGTTTTCAGAAAGGCACCACCGGTCTGAGGTTGCCAATATTTCTCTTCTCATCATCTTATATTTTCAATGCTGTATTCTGGTCTGGCACAAACATATTTAGCAATTTTTTTTATATATATATATATTTTAAACATTACACATTCAACTAGATATTTCTAAACAATGTTACAGTGTTGTTAAATAGTGACAGGTGCTAGCTTCGTTTGTGTTCTCTTACTCACCTCAGTGATTTGTATTTATTTATAGGCAACCGCACTTTTCCAAAATCCACCACCTTAGGGGGTGGGACAAAATCTGATCAGACAGTCCACCTAACTTCTCCCCTAAAGTGTTTTGTAGTTTCCAAAAAGCATGTTATGTCCCCCCAAATATATCACTTGGGGTAACTTGCTCTAACTAGTGTTTAAACCATAAAAATGTGTTGGGATGGGGGTTTTGCTTTTATGTTGAAAACATGATCCACACAACTATATTCTAATGACAAAAATATCCCCAAAATGTGGTTGAATCAAAAACATTTGAGAATGTATTTGTGTATAATTGTCTGGCTGGCAGGCTATCTCTCTCTTTGTCTCACTTGTTTTTGTGCTTGCTCTGATTGAGTACTACATTATACATGATGAGAGAGAGGAAGAGAGACAGGGAACACAAGATAAAAAGACCCAAAGAGGCCCATAGCCTAAGCCGGAGCGTCGGTAAAAGGCTGCTCGTTGCTCCTACGTCCCTGCGGTGGGAGAGAGGAAACGGACGAAGGATTTACGGTTGGGTCTTGACTTGTACACATTCCTGGTGTTGTTTTTCTCCCCTTGGCCCCCTTGGCCATACCAAAGGCCTCTAAAACAACAGCCTGTCAGGTTGTGACAGCTGGCTTCAAACAGCTTCTGCTGCACAGCAGCAACCCAAAACCTTGTTCCCATGCTTACAGGAGCTCACACTGATGGTTGAGTGTACGTCATTGTGTATCGTGTGTGTTTGTACAGCATGTGTTTCTATAGTGTGATGTCTATATATCATTGTACAGTGCCAGTCAAAGGTTTGGACACCATTCACTTGGTTTATGTCTGTGTAATTTTTGGGCTGACACAAGGACTCCCAGAAGTGATATGATGAAAAAAAAATTCAAACCTAAGAATACTATTCATTTTAAGAGAATACAATTATTAATTTTTTATCTCAAGATGATGTTGAGGGAAAGGACACTTTCAGAGTCACAAGAAGAATTCATCACTGACATCAAGGTGGTTATCACCAATTGTATTGTTCAAAACCTGTTATTTATCCAGTAGGCTTTTATTAAAGTTTACCAAGTAAGCTTCTGCTGGCAACATGTAATAAATCTGCTGTAAATTATTTTGGATGCCCTCATGGGAAGCAACTCATTTAGGGTAAGCACCTCAAAGCAGCACCAGTACGAATTCACAACAGCATTGACGAATCCCAGCAGTACTAACTAGCTAAGTGATATGTAACATGATGTATTACTCAACTATCTAAATAATCATAACTATATTGAGATGCTTTTTAATTTGTTTCTGCCAGGTTAAAAAGTGACTGAAAAAGGTTATGTTTAATGTTTCAGTGATAATGCCAAAAACATTTAATTGCAGCTGTATTGCATTGGTGGAAACCACCTGGATATCAGTGATACGGTACAATCTACCCTGGAAGAAATGTCCTTCCATCCTGCTTGCCGTAGCAATGTGACTGTCAACAGCACATGAGGTTAGGAGCCAATATCATGGTGACTGTTAAACCACTTCACATCATTGTGTTTTTCACAGAAACAATGATTAGATTAGATTCATCTTCTTTTGTCACTGAACAAGTACGAGTACATTATAATGAAATCCATTAGGACCTAACCAGAGGTGCAAATAGATGGAAAAAAACATTTAAGTGAAACAATTAAGTACAAGTTATGTTATAATTTGGATGTATAAATGTGCATTGAAGGCAAATGCAAATACAAATGGCAATTCTAAATGTGCAACGAAGGCAAATTAAAAGTGCAAGTTAGCATGTTCAACTGAAATGCAGGAATAGCAGCAATGCGGTAGACAATTAACAGCTCAAAACCTCCGTATCAGACTATGCAAAGCAATGTCAGATTCCTTTAGTAACAGTAAAGAGTGCAAATGAGAGGCAGTACTAATCAGTGGGCAGGTAGGTATGGTTAGTGCTGGGTTAGCACAGAGTTCAGGTTACATTAGCTGATAGGAAACTGCTCCTGAGCCTGCTAGTGCAAGAATGAAGAAACCTGTACCGCCTGCCTGATGGTAGGAGGGTAAAAAATGTGTGGCATGGAAGTGAAGATTCCCTGATGATGCCGTGGGGAGCTGGGCACCAGCAATGACGTTAACATCTAACAGTAACAGGTGAAAAGAACTGAATGGTTCTGAATGTGCTCAGAAGTCCCGATACATAACAAGACATGCTCATGGGAGTGATGCCACTTTGACATTACCTTTATCCCTTCTACCCATGACCAGTTATATGATGAGAGTGAGTGTGACAGCATGAGGTTCATCCCTTTTATACATTTTCCAATGTTTTGTTTAATCAAAAATCATTTTCTGGCCTCAAAACAATAATTTCCCCCCTCAAAATTGTATTGTGTGGCCTCTTTCAAAATAAATTTTGAGGATTTATAATAATCGTTATCTTCCCTGAAAATACGTTTGGAGTCCTCAAAACAATTATTCTTGTCCTTAAAAATACTGTTGTGGCCTCAAAATAATTATGTTGTTCCTTCAAAATATATATTTCATACATGTTACCGGTGTGGCTCAATAGTAATCATCTAAAACATTGTTTCTCTTGGGTGGTGAGTTTAACCTTATCACCCACAATAAGGACATTTGTCACAAACTACATGATAGATCACATGTGTAGACAGAAACATTTATTTTTATTAATTATAATATGTACATTTTTAATACCTTTTCAAGAATACTTTGCAAGCAATGACTACTTAAATCTGGAACACATGGACATCACCAAAAGCTGGGTTTCCTCCTTTGTGATGCTTTGCCAGGCCTTCAGCTTTCTTCAGTTGTTGTTTGTGGGTCTTTCTACCTTAAGTTTTGCCTTCAGCAAGTGAAATGCATACTTGATCGGGTTTTGATCAGCGAATTGACTCGGCCATTGCAGAATATTCTACTTCTTTGCCTTAAAAAAAACTCCTGGATTTCTTTCACCGTATGTTTTAGGTCATTGCTCATTTGTAAAGTGATGTGCCATCCAATCAACTTCGCTGAATTCAACAGCTTCCAAATGTGAATGCCACACCTGGAATCAAGTCCAGATCTTTTACCTGGCAAATTGATGAAGAAATAATAAAGGAATAGTCCCACCTGTCCATGAAATAGATTTTGAGTCAATTGTCCAATTACTACCTTTGAAAAAGAGGCGGCTACATTTTAAAGACCAGTAATTCCTAAACCCTTCCTCCAATTTGGATGTGAATATTCTCAAATTAACGCTGAGACACTATACTTTAAGCCCAAATTCATTATGTAAATGTTATTGGAATATATTTTGTTAAAAAGATACATAGTCTTGAAAAATATTAAAGATCAAAATCACCAGGAAGGAGATAGCATTTTAGAACCCATAGCGGCTGTGGTCAGCCTTCCTTTAGACTGCCCATCCCTGGCCTCATCCACCATAATGGCATATATTTCAGACTTCGACATCTCAGAGACTATGGTGTCCGTAATCACTTGAGCACAGCATTTAATCATGTTGTCCTGAGATTCTGGAGAGATATAGCGTTTGATAAAGTATTGTACCTTATCAGGCAAGGGTCAAACTCCTTCAAAAAATCCATACACTCAAGAAAGTTCTCTCTATTTGTGCTTTCACTAGTTTCCTAATTTTTACGGAAAGAGTCACACAGATGTGACTGCAACAATTCTCCTCAGATTCGCCCAGATTCTGCAATACCACTTGGGCAGTGGTTAAAATCTGAGCAATATTCCCATGATTGCTGGTTGCGTGGTAGCTTTGCCATGCCACAAAACTCTCTCTGTGTGTTTGTGCCATCTCATGTTTACCAAAGATAAACAAAGCTTTTTCCAATTTTTGCATCCATTACTGACAAAAGAATCAAATGTAATGTTTTTGCCAAAAACATGGAAAGCAGATAGCTGCGTTTTGTGGACAGAGTTCTCAAACCAGCAGTGCTGAAATATCCTTTTCTGTGCAACAGGGGGTAGCTATTCAGCTTCACTTGTCTGGGCCTAGTGTCTTTGTCACCTAAATTGCTCTCATTTCTGGAAGAAGTTGCTGCAGCAGTTTGATTAATTTATTTCTCTCTGGATCTGTTTCTTGTCCCCTGGTCCCTGGATCTGTTTGTTGTCCCTCTTTGGATCTGTTCGCTGTCCCTTTTGTACCGGATCTGTTTCTTGTCCATCTCTGGGCATGCCTGCTCACTCTCACTTAAACAGTTTGCTTGTTGATCTCTGCCTTTCACAGAAGCCTCTCTTTCAGCATTACCCTATAAGATATCATGAAATGTATTTATGCCTAACAAAAGTAAGACCTATGCTGCCATATGCTGTACAAATGTAACTGAAAGCTCAAACATATGCTTGCTTTTTCATCACTAACCTTCATCAATGCTCCCTCAGCCTTTTCAGCCTCCAGCTTATTTGCCTCATTATTGTCTGCTGTGTATTGTTATTAAAATCATATTTACAATAACTCATGGCTTAATAGGTAAATGATCAGTTTAATTTGTTTGTCTAAAATGGTAACATTTTAATTTCTCATCGGATGGGCCTTCGGCAGAGCTGCTGGCATTGCTTCTCTTAAAGAATTTCCATATATCCATCTACAATACAATGACATTGAAATCAACACTGTCATCTTTTCTACACATGACCTACTGACAATAGTTTTGCAGTGACCTACTGAATGAAAGCAATTGATTACGAAAAGATATGTGCATGATGTTACTTCATCTGTCTCATTTATAGCCTGACACAGATGGAAAACTACATGAAATGCAACATTAATTAGATATCACTGCACCATAACGTGTCAAATTGCAAAGACACTGTTACACGATAACTTATACAGAAAGCCTCACATTAAAATGTATTGGTAAAAAAAGCTTTGATTATTACCAAAGTACAGTGAGGAGAACAAGTATTTGATACACTGCTGATTTTGCAGGTTTTGCTACTTACAAAGCATGTAGAGGTCTGCAATTTCTTATCATAGGTACAATTCAACTGTGAGAGACGGAATCTAAAACAAAAATCCAGAAAATCACTTTGTATGATTTTCTATACATTTATTTGCATTTTATTGCATGACATAAGTATTTGATCACTTACCAACCAGTAAGAATTCCGTCTCTCACAGACCTGTTAGTTTAAGAAGCCCTCCTATGGGCTACAGGACAATAGGCAAGCAGCTTGGTGAGAAGGCAACAACTGTTGGCGCAATTATTAGAAAATGGAAAAAGTTCAAGATGACAGTAAATCTCCCTCGGTCTGGGGCTCCATGCAAGATCTCACCTCGTCGGGCATCAATGATCATGAGGAAGGTGAGGGATCAGCCCAGAACTACAAGGCAGGACCTGGTCAATGGCCTGAAGAGAGCTGGGACCACAGTCTCAAAGAAAACCATTAGTAACACACTACGCCATCATGGATTAAAATCCTGCAGCGCAGGCCAAGTCCCCCTGCTTAAGCGAGCGCAGGTCCAGGCCCATCTGATGTTTGCCAATGACCATCTGGATGATCCAGAGGAGGATTGGGAGAAGGTCATGTGGTCTGATGAGACAAAAATAGAGCGTTTTGGTCTAAAGTCCACTCGCAGTGTTTGGAGGAAGAAGAAGTATGAGTACAACCCCAAGAACACCATCCCAACTGTTAAGCATGGAGGTGGAAACATCATTCTTTGGGGATGCTTTTCTGCAAAGGGGACAGGACAACTGCACCGTGTTGAGTGGAGGATGGATGGGGCCATGTATCGCGAGATCTTGGCCAACAACCTCTTTCCCTCAGTAAGAGCATTGAAGATGGGTCGTGGCTGGGTCTTCCAGCATGACAAAGACCTGAAACACACAGCCAGGGCAACCTTAGGAGTGGCTCCGTGAGAAGCATCTCAAGGTCCTGGAGTGGCCTAGCCAGTCTCCAGACCTGAACCCAATAGAACATTTTTGGAGGGAGCTGAAAGTCTGTATTGCCCAGCGACAGCCCCGAAACCTAAAGGATCTGAAGGTCTGTATGAAGGAGTGGACCAAAATCCCTGCTGCAGTGTGTGCAAACCTGGTCAAGAAATACAGGAAACATATGATCTCTGTAATTGCAAACAAAGGTTTCTGTACCAAATATTTAGTTCTGCTTTTCTGATGTATCAGATACTTATGTCATGCAAATATTATGCAATTTAATTATTAAAAAATCATACAATGTGATTTTCTGGATTTTTGTTTTAGATTCCGTCTCTCACAGTTGAAGTGTACTTATGATTACAGACCTCTACATGCTTTGTAAGTAGGAAAACCTGCAAAATCAGCAGTGTATCAAATTCTTGTTCTCCCCACTGTATAGACTACAGTATTCACTGTTATAGACCAAAGAATAATAGTGTGTAACTGACATTGCAAGCTCCAGTTGCTACGTCTGTCACACATTGTTACAGACCTAGCTAGCTTGCAACACCTGATGCACACTGTTACAGACGTTGCGAGCTAGCTACATCTGTGACAGTGTGTATCAGATTGATCAGAAAAAAAAACTAAAATAAGCCTAGCGACGTCACTGCCTTGCACAAGAACTTGAAAGATGAGCTCATCAGCTGTGGCGCTCGAATGGTTGTTTGCTCAGTCTTGTAATGTAAAGCTTTGCCGTGTAGTCGGATAATTAATTGGGTGTTTTTTCACATTTCTTCCAATTTCATTCAAAAATAGAAACTGCCCTAGCTAACTAGACAATGAATTGTGTGGTTTGGTACATCTGTCAGAGTATAGAACATTTGTTTGGATGGAAATATGTGTTTTTCTTTTATAAATAGCTGTCATTTCCACTAGCTAGAGTGGAGGCAGTAGAGTAACGAACTTGGCTGATGTCATCGGCAGTTACTAATGATGATGCCCTGAATCTGCCAAAAGATGTGCCACAGACTTTCACTTATAATCTAAATAACGAATGTGTGTATTTTTTGCCTTATGATTATGTTGTTATGATCCCATTAGATGTGTGGACCTGGGCTCTGACAGCATGAGGAGTCCTGGTCCGTATCGGTTTCATCTTGTTTTAGTTACTTTATTGAATGTCTTCCATTCTCCCTGTACTTCTGTCTTGCCTCCATCCTTTAATGTGACAACAATGATGTGCAGATTTTTTCCCCTGTATTTAATTGAAAATAGTACAAAGACATCGTATCAAGTATGAAACTAAGAAATGTTATTGTTTTGGGAAGAATACATGCCCATTTAGAATTTGATGACAGCAACATGTTTCAAATAAGTTGGGACATGCATGTTTATGACTGTGTTGCATCACCTATTCTTTTAACAACACTCTGTAATCGTTTGGGAACTGAGACCAATTGCGGTAGTTTTGAAAGTGAAATGTATTCCCATTCTTGCTTGATATAGGGTTTCAGATGCTCAAAGCGTGTCCATTGTCATATTTTTCGTTTCATAATGCGCCAATTTTTTTCAGTGGGTGATAGGACTCTTTCAATACGGAGCCAGGCTGTTGTCATATGTGCAGAATGTAGTTTGGCATGGTTTTGCTGAAAGAATCAAGGCCTTCACTAAAAAAGTTGCCAGGATGGCAGCATATGTTGCTCCAAAACCAGTATATATTGTTCAGCATTAATGGTGCCTTCCCAATGTGCAAGTCACCCATGCCATGTGCAATAATGCACCCCCATACCATCACGGATGATGGCTTTTGAACTGTGCACCGATAGGAAGCCAGATGGTCCCACTCCTCTATAATCCAGAGGATGCGGCATCCATGTTTCCCAAAAATAAATTTCAATTTTGATTAGTCAGACCACAGGACAGTTTTCCACTTCACCTCAATCCATTTTAAATATGCTCGGTCCCAGAGAAGGCAGAGGTGTTTCTAGATTTTGTTTCTTCTGTGCATGGTATAGTTTTAACCTGCATTTGTGGATGCAGTGACATACTGCGTTCATAGACAATGGTTTTTTAAATGTTCCTGAGCCCATGCAGTGATTTTCACTACAAAAATGTGTTTATAATACAGTGCAGCCTGAGGGCCTGAAGATCATGGCCATCCAATATGAGTTTTCGGCCTTATCTCCTGTATACTGTCATGTCCTGGCTATGTCCCTAGCCATCTCTGCACTGGGCTGGGGCCATTGTCAGTACAGGACAAAAGAAGGTGCCTCTAGGCACCCCTATTTTAGTTTGGTCTCCCCAATTAGAGGCAGGTGTAGATCGTTGCCTCCAATTGGGGAACCCATTTATGTTGAATGTTTGCCCACACTCTGTGTGGATCATTTTGGTTTTTGGTTGCTGTTTAGCCATTGCCCAAAGTTACAGGTAGCTGCTCTTGGTTGTTTCTATATTTTCAAATAAAACATGGATTTTTACCACCACCACATCTCTGCGCCTGTGTCCTACCCCCAGCTGTGTGACAGAATGATCCACCACCCAGAGACACAGGCCTTGATTGGCCTGACAGCGACACCGAGGAGGAGGAGAACCCCTACTGTCACCAGCTGCAAACCTGGCCAGCCTCAGCGCAGCCACCGGAGGAGACAATGCCAGAGGCGACGACACCAACCTGCCGGGAGTCCACCCCAAGAAAAGTTTGGGGGGGGGGGGGTGCTATGGGGGCATGCGGAGGGCCCCAAGGCACGGCTGCCACCCCCGGAGGGGTGGGACTACGAGCCCTTGTTGCATCTCACGTGTGGGGTGATGGAGGTACCCCAGCTCTGCCCAGTGCCAGCTCCAAGGTGTCGGACAGCAGCACGGATGGGGTCTGAAGATGCTGTCCTGGCTGTCGGTAGGTGTGAGGACCGGTGGGGCATCCATGACCCGCCGTACCTGTGGTAGAGCGCCCAACACCCCCCTCTATGTCCGGTGCCACCTCCAAGGCGCCGGCTGTTCCCTACAGTCTAACCTGGTGCCCAGGAGTTGCAGCCAGCGCTCCCAGCTGCCCAGGAATTGCAGCCAGCGGCCCAGCTGCCCTGAAGCCGCAGCCGCCGCCCCCTGCTGCCCTGAAGCCGCAGCCGCCGCCCCTGCTGCCCTGAAGCCGCAGCCACCGCCCGTCGAGGACTGGCCGCCACCGCCTGCTTCTGGAATGATCTTTTAATACCCAATCATGTGACTGGCCTGTTGCCAATTGACCTAATTGTTTGTGTGATATTCCATGAAGTTTAGTTTTGTGGTATTACACAACTTCTCCAGTCTTTTGTTACCTTTGTCCAACTTTTTTTAAACCTGTTGCTGGCATTAAATTCAAGGTTTCAACTTTTGATATGTTGTCTTTGTATTATTTTCTAGTGAATAGTTTTAATGATTTGCACATCATTGCATTTCACACACAATCACATTTTTTTGGAAACGGGGTTGTACGTAATCAATTATAAACCCTACAACACTAAGTGTAGACAAAATGAAGGAGTTTAAATACTTTTCAAGGCACAGTACATAATTAAATTATCCTGGTGAGAAGTGCCAACATAGACATCTGTGGATCTGTTGGGATTTTCATTGAATGTAAACTGAAATGGGACCAGAATGTCCAGGATGATGGCACTGATGTGAGCAATGACTGACCAGCCTTGCAAAGAATTCCTGGCTACTAATTGCTGCAAGCCAATTTCTTAGCATTCTTTGGCTATGGGATGCAATTGGTTAGCTTGAAAACTCCTGCTATTATGGACTGGATCAGGAAGAGGTGAGTATGTACTAAGGTAAGATTATTATTTCCTCTGGAACTTAAATGTTTTATACCTTCTACAAAGATAGAAAACCCATAGTTATTCTGAAGGTGTGCTTGTGTTTGTGTATGCACGCTTGTGTGTGTCTCAAATAGATCTCCCCCTCCTTCCCCCTTCTCCCAGGTGGCAGTGTGGCTTTGAAGCATGGCTCACCTCCCTCCTTGTGATTCCCCTCTACTCTAGCTGTCCAGGTGTGTATGGGCTGCACCCAAATGTCTGAGAGAAAAAATTCCTTTTTGTCTGAGCTCTGTCAACCAGCTCTGTCACACCATTGATCTCTCTGCCTCTCCCAGTTCCCTTTAGTGATACCACACCTCTTAAATATTCCTTAGTCTTAGATGTTCGACATGGGAGAAACCAAAGCCTATGGGGGGGGTGGGGTTTATGGTAGGGAAGGAGGGGCTATTCTCTTGCCACTAATAGGATAATTGTTTGCACTCTACAGGTGCACGCCACCCAGATGAGCTCACAGCTCAAGTGTGGCTCTACAGAGGGAGTGGAGGATTAGAATTTTTAGGACTGCTGCGTGAAAACTTTGGAAACATACAAACACACTGCCAGAGAAAATACATTATTATTAAGATACACGCATATTAAGTCGGTCAGTGGAAGTAGGCTACTGACAAAGGTTTAATGTAGACTACAAGTACACACATATGCTTGTGTGACCTCTAACGGGTCATGACTCATATCCAATGGCCAAACACACCTCTCTTTATGGATCAGAGGAAAACACAACAACGCATGGATTAGTCATTTTGCAAGTTGTATCCTTATACACATGCTGATGAATACTTGCTTTTGCTGTTGCATTAGATCTGCTGTTCAGCCCTCTACTTCTGTCCCACGAACAAGAATGAAAAGAACAGAACATTTTGGTTTGAGGGATCCCATATGTCTGAAGAGAAAAGAATGGGGTGTTAGAGATAAAAAACGACAGACATAGTGAAACATAAACACACAAGAGACACAGACATAGGCATTTAAAGAGGAAGAAAGATAATCAGCCTTGAATAAAATACATTTGTATTTTTTACAGTCTTTGATCACATTGTCAGCTGGATAGTTGGGGATTTAGGCTGCACTCTGTTTGACGCTCCGAGCACCAAGGCCCCTGGCTAAACTTTAGCCCAGATGAGAAATGGTGAGAAGGGAATATGTCAGACGATTACATGGAGATAAGAAGCCTTGTGACGAATGGCCATGAACATCTGACACAGCCTGCCTCAAGCCCACACACACACACACACACACACACACACACACACACACACACACACACAGGAGAGATGCAGTACCACTAGAGTCCATTGTCCGCTTTGTTGGGGGGATATGCAGGTATTTTGCAACTGATATTTCCTGTGCTATTCTCCACAACTGAGTGTACCGCCTTTCACAAATCTCCTTGATGTTTTCCCCTATGTCTACCGGTATTTTAATTCAAAATCAATTTACTAATCTTTTTCTCAGGACATTCTGAAGCCATAAAAAGTGGTGAGAACTGCAGTTAAATCCCCACCGTTTTGTAGATGTCGGGATTTAGTCATTTTTCTAAGGTAAAACTTATTTTTACGCGGCTCTTGGCTAGAAGAGAAAAGCAGGTCCCTCAGTGAGGAAATGCTCTTCATCGGGTCAGCTATGGAAGGCTGAGAAGAAAACAACTTGCAGGCAGTTAGTGGCTAGTTCAATGAATGGGCCATATCTAGAAAACTTGGCACTATTATGCCACATTTCCACTTGTACTTTACCCCGCTAGCAGGGCTACGCTGGTAGTTTATGCTAATGTTGGCTCTAAACTTTCCAGTACTATTATTTTGGTACCAAGGACTTAAGGAGAGGCTCAGATGGGAGAGGGAAGAGTAAACTATCAATGCGATAATAATAACGCTATGATAGTTTGGGTGATTAAAAGTGCTCCTAATCGCATCCTGTTACCTGTATAAATGACACCTGGGAGCCAGAAATCTTTCTGATTGAGAGGGGATCAAATACTTATTCCCCTAATTAAAATGCAAATCAATTAATTACATTTTTGACATGCATTTTTCTGGATTTTTTTTTGTTATCCTATCACTGTTCAATAAACCTATCTTTAAAATTATAGACTGATCATTTCTTTGTCAGTGGGCAGACGTACAAAATCAGCAGGGGATGAAATACATCTTTCCCTCACTGTAAGTGCATATGCCCATATAATAAATGCAAATAAAATTGCAAAGTACTATTATAAGATGTTATCTGAGTGACATGCCCCAAAGAATCCCTGGAGACATAGATAGATAGATAGATAGATAGATATATAGCATGAATATTAGTGTTATAAGTACCTCACCCGAGCAGGAAAGGTTGAAAAGTGAAAGAGAAACTGACATGAAATTATTTTGAAAACAGCTGAGTTTTGAAAAAATATACTGTAAAGTTAACTGCCAATCTGATCCCAACAGCACCTCTGCTCAACAAAAGTGTGAGGATAGGGGTTAGAGACAGCAACACATTCCAGAGACATCAACAAACTAAACATTGCATAAAGTTGATAAGAGGCATTTCATTTACAGGCCTGAGTAGGCTTGAGTAGTAAAAAACATTGAATCAAATGTTGTCACATTTTGTTAACAACCGATTTTTTCTAAAATTTGACATGCTGCAAAAGCCCTTTTCCAAAAATTCAGATGAATGTAATTTTATATTAAATGCACTGCTAGTTTTGCAGGTGGTGGCCAAAGACAAGTGCACTCTCCTTACCCTTCCTGATTGATTATTCTCTAGTTCACCATTTTGCTAGTGTCTACTGGTAGCATGAGACGGTACTTGCAGCCCATTCAGGCTGCACAGGTATTCCAGCTCCTCCAGGATGGCACATTCATATGTGCCGTCGCATGATCATTTGCTGTGTCTCCCAGTAGAGCCAAAAAAGCATACCAGATGGGCCGTTACACGAGGAGTGATGGACAGACTCCATGGCGGTGGCATGAGGGCCTGACATCCTCTAGTGGGACAGCTCAATTGGCATTCATCAGAGAACACCCAAATTGGCAGACATGAGAGAGTCTGCCTGCAACATCATCCAGCATGACTGATTTTGTGGTGGGTCATTGAAGGTCTGGGAAGGCACATCCTTGGAGGGTCACACAGACCAGCACGTGCTTGCCAACAGTACCCTGACTGCTCCTGCAATGGCAGGGTGTCTTCAGCAAACCCCCCCGAATGATGTGGCAGGATCATCATTCCCCAGAAAGCCGATAGCCTCCAAAGCGATTTCTCAGGGCAGCTTGGGGCTTTCCGACGAGGACGCCATCCTCGACAAGGCTTTAGGGATCCAGGCCCCAACCCCAAACCTCCTCAAAGGTGAGGCGGAACGTAATTGTAGAAGTCAAGATCGAAGTGGCGCAGGATCTGGCCAAAGGGGAGGATGTAGATGGTAAAGAGTAGAGGTCGTAGCACAGAGCCCTGGGAGACACGCTGTGTGAAAAAAGCTGATTTAGAGGATAGCTCTTTGAGGGAGATGTAATTGGTAGGGTTTGTGAAATAGGCATGTAACAGAGTGCAGTGCCCTCAATCCCCAAAATTCTAAGCCTGATCATTTTGTGACAGTGTCAAATGCTGCACTCAGGTCAAGGAAAATTAGGATATTGAGGACACAGGCATACGCAGAGGTGGGCAGGTCATTGACGACTTTAAGTAGTGTAGTTTCTGTACTGTGAAGTGTGTGGATCCCAGACTGGAGAGGCTGAAATAAATGTTTTGTTAGGAGATGGGATTGTAATTGAAGTCAACAGTCCTTTCCAGGATTTTAGCAAGGGAAGGTTGGAGATTGTGCAGAAATTACTGAGGATACTGTTGTCAAGTTCAAGCTTTTTTAGAATGGGGATAATTGCTGCAGTTTTGTAGCTGGTTGAGACAGTTTCATGGGTGAGGGAGAGGTTTAAAATGTGTTTGATGTATGGACAGGCAGGCAGGCTTTTATGAGAACCATAGGGACTGGATCCAGAGAGTCAATCTGGGTAAATGTAGAGAGCTGGGTCTCAGGGGGGACGGGAAAGAGGATCACGGGGAAACGCTGTTGAGGGAGATGGATCAAATAGTGAATGGATTTTGGCGATCTTGTCCTCGAAAACTAAAGGAAGGAGTTGACAAGGGGAGTGGTTGTAGAGGAGGTGTAATTTCTGGGCTTGAGCAGTTTACTGACAATGAAAAAACAAAGTCCAGCAGTTTGAATTGGACCAGTTGATTATGTTGGAGAAGTAGGCAGACCTCGCAGCACTGAGAGCATAGCTGTAGGTGGAGAGGTGAAGTTTGTACGCCTCTGTGTGGGAGGTGAGCCCAAACTTCCAATTGGTAACGGCCAATTAGTTTTAGGACATGGATCTCAGCAGTAACCATAGTGGTTGAAGAGAAGGAAACAGGTTCAGTTTGGAGTGGGGCCAGAATGTTCAGAGAAACTGATAAAGCAGTGTTGAATTTGGAGGCTAGTTCCTCAGGTGAGTTTAGGGCATTTTTAAGGGGCCAAGCAGAGCAAACGGAATAGGAAATTTTAAATTTAAATTTTGTTTTCAATCATATTTTCAAAATCAGTGCCAAAATGTCCCAATTTCTGCCAGGGTATGCAAACTTATGAGCACAACTGTATAAAGTTATGTTATTAAAGGAATTGCTGAACATTCTGCTGAACATCCATACATCTTGGCATGTAACCTATTAATTCAAAACCAACAAAATTACAAAAAATCCACCTTTTCCAAGTTTTTTAAAAGGCTTTACAAGCCCTAAACACGTAAAAACCATGAGAGTTACAACTGAAATATACGGACAGGCTGCCATGCAGGATTTATGTGATGAGGAAATGAAAACATAAAAGTGTGAGGAACATGCAGGCGCTGCAGTTTTCAAAAGTAACTGTGGAGGAAGAAGTTACTGTGCAACCAATGGCTGGTTAGCCAGGAGTAGGAAGCAGGGCCGGGGATTAAAAGAAGGGACCATCAGGATTTGAGGAAGATGAGGCATGGCAAGGATGGAGTTAGTTTTGGAAGGGGCAATGGGAGGCCAGGGAGCAATTCTGCGTAGCTGGCAGACCTAGAGAGTGGAGTGTGAGAGGTGGACAGCCATCCGTTGGTGTGTCATGAAGCATTATACTATACTATAATTATACAACATATATAAACCAAAGTGTTGTATTTCTAACTTCTATTGTATGATGTCATGTCAATAATGCAACAGAAGTTGTCAGTACAGCACAGACACAAGATCAGGTTATCCAAATGTTGGTTCTTTGCCAGTCAATGTTCACCCGGGTGTGTGTATGTGGGTGTGTTTGTTTGTCTTGTTACCCAGACTAATCTTATTGTGCTCAACTGGGCTGGGATGGTTTGTCCTTTGTTCTGTGAGGGTATAGTTCCTTAGCCACTTCTGAAGTATGTAGTACATTGTCCAGGCCCTGTCTCTCCTTGTCACAGTGGAGACAACTTCAAAAACAACCTCCTTATGAAGGTATAAGCGTAGATAGAACATCATACTGTCCTGGTGAAGAGGAGACAGAACAAAATGATTGAAGACCCAATACAGGCATCATAGTAAAAATCTGCCATTACCTTTATGATGCCATTTCTAAACATACTTACCTGCTATGAGCTTGACCTTAACAGGGATGTCAGTGATCTCTTCCACTGCATATGACAGTAAGCAAGTTTCAACAGCTTTATTTCCAAACATCATTAACTACATACAAAATATATAGCAAAATACTGTAGTTTCATTGTTTCATAAATCCATAACACATACTAAAAAACATAGGACTTACAGAAAACACATGTTCACATGTTGCCTGTATATAAATAGGTTCATCTATCAGATGGTTACAAGCAGGGAAAGTGATACAGTAGTGGACAAGAACATCATACATATGGGGACAATATGGATTTAATGTAATCGTACACAAAATACAGTAACAGTGTCATAATGTAGTAGAAATATGAATGCGAGGATTATCTCCCATTCTAGCTTGCGGCTACAGTATCTAATTTGCTAAGTTTCATGCATTTACTTGCTCAAACTGGTAACAAACTTAGCTTTTTAATCAATCCATTACTGTGCAAAATGTTTGTTCATTTACATCGTCAAAAAGAAATAGCCACATACAGTGGGGCAAAAAAGGTTTTAGTCAGCCACCAATTGTGCAAGTTCACCCACATAAAAAGATGAAAGATGCCTGTAATGTTCATCATAGGTACACTTCAACTATTAGAGACAAAATGAGACAAACAAATCCAGAGAATCACATTGTAGGATTTCTTATAAATTTATTGGTAAATTACTCTGTAAAATAAGTATTTGGGCACCTACAAACAAGCAAGATTTCTGACTCTCACAGACCTGTTACTTCTTCTATAAGAGACTCCTCTGTCCTCCACTCGTTACCTGTATTAATGGCACCTGTTTGAACTTTTTATCAGTATAAAAGACACCTGTCCAGAACCTCAGTCACACTCCAAAATCCACTATGGCCAAGACCAAAGAGCTGTCAAAGGACACCAAAAACTAAATTGTAGACCTGCACCAGGCAGGGAAGACTGAATCTGCTATAGGTAAGCAGCTTGGTATGAAGAAATCAACTGTGGGAGCAATTATAAGAAAATGATATTTTATAGACATACAAGAAAACTGAATATCTCCCTCGATCTGGGGATCAATGCAAGATCTCACCCCGTAGGGTCAAAATGATCTCAAGAATGGTGAGCAAAAATCCCAGAACCACACGGGGGGACCTAGTGAATGACCTGCAGAGAGCTGGGACCAAAGTAACAAAGGCTACCATCAGTAACACACTACGACACCAGCGACTCAAATCCTGCAGTGCCAGACGTGTCCCCCTGCTTAAGCCAGTACATGTCCAGGCCTGTCTGAGATTTGCTAGAGAGCATTTGGATGATCCAGAAGAGGATTAGGAGAATGTCATATGGTCAGATGAAACCAAAATGGAACCTTTTGGTACAAACTCAACTCGTGGAGGAGAAAGAATGCAGAGTTGCATCCAAATAACACCATACCTACTCTGAAGCATGGGGGTGGAAACATCATGCTGTGGGGCTGTTTTTCTGCAAAGGGACCAGGACGACTGATCCGTGTAAAGAAAAGAATGAATGGGGCCATGTATCGTGAGATTTTGAGTGAAATCCTCCTTCCATCAGTAAGAGCATTGAAGATGAAACGTGGTTGGGTCTTTCAGCATGACAATGATCCCAAACACACCGCCCAGGCAACGAAGGAGTGGCTTTGTAAGAAGCATTTCAAGGTCCTGGAGCGGCCTAGCCAGTCACCAGATCTCAACCCCATAGAAAATCTTTGGAGGGAGATGAAAGTCTGTGTTGCCCAGCGACAGCCCCAAAACATCACTGCTCTAGACGAGATCTGCATGGAGGAATGGGCCAAAATACCAGCAACAGTGTGTGAAAACCTTGTGAAGACTTACAGAAAACGTTTGACCTCTGTCATTTCCAACAAAGGGTAAGTAACAAAGTACTGAGATGAACTTTTATTATTGACCAAATACTTATTTTCCACCATCATTGACCAATAAATTCATAAGAAATCCTACAATGTGAATTTCTGGATATTTTTTCTCTTTTTGTCTCTCATAGTTGAAGTGTGCCTATGAGGAAAATTACAGGTCTCACTGTCAGAGATGGGCGTGAGATCCCAAGCGCGGATTGGAAGGGCAGAGGGGGAGTTGCAGGTAGAGGGATTAGAGTCGGACAGGGAATCTACGCGCAGGAAGGCGGCAGAGACACTGACCGATGGCTGGCAGAGGAGTCGAGGTCAGGCAGTGTGTCTGTACACGGGCGGGCGGCTAAGGTACAGACAGATGGTAGGCAGAGTAGTCAGGGACGGGCAGAAGGTCGACATACGGGCTGGCAGCAGAAGTACAGGCAGAGAGCAGGCAGAGTAATCGGGGACGGGCAACGAGTCGGTACCCAGGCTATCCAAACAGAAAGTAGACTCGTGGATAGCTGGGTAGCGCATGTGCACATCAACCATAATCCGTCAGGGAAGGGATGGCAGAGGACTGTGGAAATACTGTTGGTGATTGGGAACAGGTGCGTAATTGTGGATCAGGAAGAGGTGCGTAACAGGGAGACGAGCGGGTGTGTGACTGGCTCAGGGACGCGAGGACCCGCCTCTGCGTGATCGCGGAGGTGGGGGCATGACAGTACCCCCCCCCCCGACGGACACCTCCAGGCGGACCACCAGGGGTGCCCGGCCGCCGACGATGGAACTCCCGGAGCATAGAGGGATCCAGGATCTGGCTACGGGGAACCCAGCAGCATTCCTCAGGCCCATAGCCCTCCCAGTCTACCAGGTACTGGTAGCGACGACCCCGACGCCTAGAGTCCAGAATGTGACGGACTGTTAAAGCAGGCCCCCACGTCGATCATCCAAGGAGGGGGCGGCCGGGGAGGAAAAGGAACGAGAGGGCTGTGATGGACGGGCTTCAGACAGGACACATGAAAGTTAGGGTGGACCTTAAGAGTGGGAGGCAGTTTGAGACGGAACGAAACCGGATTGATGACCCGTACCACGGGGAATGGGCCTATGAACCGGGGGGACAGCTTGCGGGACACAAGTCCCTAGTGGAAAGCCACACCTTATCCCCTACGGAGTAGGTTGGGGCAGGGATGCGGCGGTGGTTGGCATGCAGCTGGTACTCGCTGGATGACCGGAGCAGAGCGGCTCTGGCCCGATGCCAGGTGCGATGACAGCGACGTATGTGGGTTTGTACGGAAGGTAGGGATAGGTTCTTCTCCTGGGAAGGAAACAATGGGGGCTGATAACCAAACAAACACTGAAATGGGGACATCTTGGTTGCGGACTTGGGAAGTGTGTTGTGTGCGTATTCCACCCAGGGTAGTTGGGCAGACCAGGTACTGGGGTTGGTGAAGACCAAACATCGGAGGGTGGTTTCGAGGGCCTGGTTTGCTCTTTCGGCTTGACCGTTGGTTTGGGGGTGGAAGCCGGAGGAGAGGCTGACAGTAGCGCCGATGGCAAGGCAGAACGATTTCCACACCGCTGAGGCGAACTGAGGACCCCGGTCAGATACTATGTTGGTGGGGAGGCCAAAGACGGAGAATATCTCCCTCACTAATACAGCCGCCGTCTCCTTTGCAGTGGGGAGTTTAGCTAAGGGAATAAATCGGGAGAACTTGCTGAACCGGTCCACAATTGTAAGGATAACCGTATTTCCCTCAGAGTTGGGTGGACCAGTGATGAAGTCCAGGGACAAGTGGGACCAGGGGCGGCGTGGAACTGGCAAGGGACGCAGGAGACCCGAGCTGGGTCGGTTGGAGTGCTTATTCTGAGCACAGACATGGCAGGCGGAAATGTAATCCTGTGTGTCCTTCCGAATAGACGGCCACCAGAAACGCCTATTAAGAAAAGCCAGGGTGCGGGTGAGGCCAGGATGGCACGTCAGCCTAGAAGCGTGTGCCCATTGTAGCACTGCCAACCGAACCGTGTCAGGGACGAACAGATGACCGGGGTGATTCGTTCCCTGGCCCTGGGTTGCGCAGAAGGGCTGCCTACATCTCCTCCTCATCTTCCAGAGTGCAGCACTGACTATGCAACTTCTGGGGAGGATCGCGTCAGGAGGAGCGCACGAGTCCTCTCCCTTCGGGAAGGCACGGGATAGGGCATCCGGTTTTCCATTACGCGATCCCGGCCTATAGGTGAGGGTAAACTCAAAATGGCCAAAAAACAGGGCCCATCTGGCTTGTCGTGGGTTGAAACGTTTGGCAGACAGGATGTACTCAAGGTTCTTGTGGTCTGTCCAAACGAGAAACGGCAGCTCTGCCCCCTCTAGCCAGTGCTGCCATACCTTGAGCGCAATCTTCAGGAGTTCACGTTTACCGATGTCATAGTTCGCTTCGGCAGGGGACAGGCGGCGGGACAGGAATGCGCAGGGATGTAGCTTCCCATCCTCAGGGTTCCGTTGGGATAAAACCGCCCCAACCCCTACATCAGAAGCATCTACCTCGACAATGAACTGGCGAGACAGATCCGGTTGCTAGAGGACAGGAGCAGAGGTAAAACGGGCCTTGAGGTCCCAGAAGGCGTCCTCTACCTCTGGGGTCCAAGTGAAAGGCTTTACGCAGGAGGTGAGTGCAGTCAGGAGGGCAGCCACCCGGCTGTAATTCCTGATAAACCGCCAATAGAAATTAGCAAACCCCAGGAACCATTGTAGCTCCCTCCTCGAGCCAGGGGTTGGCCAATCCAAAACCGCCTCTACTTTGGATGGATCCATCCTCACCTGACCTCCCGAGACGATGAATCCTAGGAAGGAAACGGTTGCCGCGTGGAATTCGCATTTCTCTGCCTTCACAAAGAGACGGTTTTCTAACAGGCGACGGAGGACCCGTCGGACATGCTGGACATGCTACGTTAGGTCCCTGAAGAAGATGAGTATGTCGTCCAGATATACAAAGGCGAATTGCCCATTCATATCCCCCAGCACCTCATTAACGAGGCGTTGGAACACCGCCGGGGCGTTGGTGAGGCCGAATGGCATCACAAGATACTCGATGTTTCCCAAAGGTGTGTTGAACCCCGTGAGCCATTCGTCCCCCTCCCTGATCCTAACCAAATGATAAGCATTATGGAGGTCAAGTTTGGTAAAGACAGTGGCGCCCTGGAGGGAGTCGAAGGCCGAGTTCATCAACGGGAGGGGATACTTGTTCTTTATAGTTATGTTATTCAGACCCCTGTAATCAATGCAGGGACGGAGAGTGCCGTCCTTTTTCCCCACAAAGAAAAACCCTGCAGCCAAGGGGGAGGAGGACGGACGGATGCATCAAGGGAGTCCCTGATGTATTTCTCCATGGCCTCTCTCTCGGGCTTGGAGAGGCTATAGAAACGGCTCTTGGGAAAGGTAGCGCCTGGCAGTAGCTCGATGGCGCAGTCGTAGGGCATATGCGGAGGAAGGGAGAGTGTGCCCTGATTGTTGAAAACCTCCCCGAGGTTGTGATATGCGATGGGCGCCCCGCACAAATCGGGCGGCTGGACACTGGTGGCCTGGGCTGGCACACACTGGGGAGAGGCCGCACGCAGGAAGTTGGCATGGCAGGCAGAGTTCCACCGGACTATACTACCTGCAGCCCAGTCGATGACAGGATTGTGCTTGACAAGCCTGGAATGCCCCAGAACCAGCGGAATGTGGGGAGAGCTGGTGATTAGCAGACTGATGGTTTCAGAATGATTACCGGAGAGCAACAGTCGGACAGGTTCGGTACAGGACTTGAACCTGGATAGTCGTCTGCCGTCTAAGGACGCCGCTTCTATGACCTCCTGTAGCGGTTCCACGGCAAGTTGGGAGACCAGGGTGGAATCCAAAAAGCTGTAATCTGCTCCAGAGTCTATCAGGGCTTGAATCTTGAGGCACAGACCGTTGTGGCAGATGGTGGTGTAAAAGGGAGCCCGGGCGCAGGGGAGTTCCGTAGTCAGACTAGTCGAGACTCTCCTGGCAACCAGTGGGCCAACCGATTTACTACTCTTTTGGGGACAGGTAGCCACGTAATGCCCAGGGCGGCCACAGTAAAGGCAGCTATTACTCTCCCTCCTCTGCCGTCGTTCAGCCTCATTCAATCGAACACGACCCAGGTATGTCGGTCCCTGGGCATTTGCTGGCGCGAGCGAAGGGGAGCCGTCCCTTGGCACAACCGGTTTGGGAGGAGATGACGGAGGCGCCTCTCTGTCTCTCTCGCTTACGTTCCCAAGCCCGGTTGTCCATTTTGATGGACAGGCTATCCGGCTCGGGGTGAGAGACCAGTTCGTCCTTCAGACGGTCATTCAATCCGTTGACGAAGGCCGCCGGCAGAGACTCCCCGTTCCATCCGCTCTCGGCGGCAAGGGTGTGGAACTCAACGGTATATTCAGCCACACCGCCTCCCCTGGCGAAGCGCAAACATGCGGTTGGACGCGTCCTTCCCTCGGACTGGGTGATTGAACAATCTGTGCATTTCGGCCGTGAACGAGGTCTAGGACCGGGTCGCTGGGTCCTGTCTCTCCCAGAGCGCAGAGGCCCATTCCAGGGCAGGTCCGTGAAGCAAGCCATCCAGGTAAGTGATCCTTGAACTGTCTGTGGCGTAGGTCCTGGGTTGCTGTGCAAAGACCAGGCTGCATTGCAGCAGGAAGGAACGGCATAGTCCCAGGTCTCCGTCATACCTGTCGGGGCTGGGAACCCACGGTTCACGATCCAGGGAGTGTGTCGGTGTGGGTATGGTTGGTGACGCGACAGGTGGTTCCATCAGGTCCTGAATGGCTGTGACGCTCACCGAGAGGTTGCGTAGATGGCCCATAACGTCAATCAGTGCGGTCTGTTGTTGATCCAGTTCTGAGACACGACCGCCAGACATACGACGTCCAGATCCGCTGGGTCCATGGTTGGCTGGATTATACTGTCAGGGACCCTGACCATACTGTCAGGGACACTGACCAATGGCTGGCAGAGGAGTCAGGGACAGGCAGTGAGTCGGTACACGGGCGGGCAGCTGAAGTACAGGCAGAGAGCAGGCAGAGTAATCGGGGACGGGCAACGAGTCGGTACACAGGAAATCCAAACAGAAAGTAGACTTGTGGATAGCTGGGTAGCGCATGTGAACATCGACCATAATCCTTCAGGGAAGGGATGGCAGATGACTGTGGAAATACTGTTGGTGATGGTATGATTGGGAACAGGTGCGTGATTGTGGATCGGGAACAGGTGCGTAATAGGGAGAGGAGCGGGTGTGTGACTGGCTCAGGGACGCGAGGACCATGACACTCTCTCATCTTTTTAAGTGGGAGAACTTGCACAATTGGTGGCTGACTAAATACTTTTTTGCCCCACTGTATTACTTCAGAAACCAAGAACAGTATGTAGGTAGCTCATTAATGCAGACCAAAAAGCTACCGTCAAGCTAACTTAGCAAATGTGAAGCTGTTAATTATTCAGCCCTGAAAATCTATTTAAAACAAAATGACCTATCATGTGACACGAATAGTAAAACTTTATCATAAGCAATTTTTCATTTTCCTTACATAAAATTATTGACTTTGTTTGCACATCAAATTTGCGAGAATACGACTCGAGATCCAGTCTTGGACCGTTTATAACTGCAATAGAAAAATGCCCAATACCCTCTCTGCTTGGCCCCTCTGTCACATTTAGGCGCAAAATAAAAGAAGTTCCTGCAGATAATGTACTAACCAATTATATCAGTTTTGTCATAAATCCGGTTTGTGGACAGATTGGCAGAGGCAAAACGGTCGTAGTAATCCATAGTTTAATGTTGAAAGAAAGAAACAAAACCAACAAACATAAAGCAGACTGACAGTAGGGGGCGCCGCTGGCTCGGGCGGCGGAGGAGCGGCTGGGACGGGCAGTGGAGGTGGCTCGGCCGGGACGGCCAGTGGAGGCGGCACGGCCGGGACGGTAGGGGGCGCCGCTGAGCCAAAACAACCTGCCGAGGCATGGACTCTACAAGACCCGTTGAGGCATGGACTCTACAAGACCTGCCGAAGCATGGACTCTACGATACCCGTCGAGGCATGACCTCTACAAGACCCGCCGAAGCATGGACTCTTCAAGACGAAGCAGCGTGGCTTGGGTCCTCGCCAGCAGCACCCTCTCAAGGTCCACGCTAGCAGCGTCACCACCCTGCACAGGACATTACAAAATGTGTTAACTAATGCATTCATGTATTTATGTGTAGGTAGTATGCATTTGCGTGCATTTCGGATGCAGATCTTAAGAGATGGCGCTGCCCAAGGTCTACGCAGACCTTGACATGTCCACTTGTTAGGATATGATCAACGTTATTTGCTTCATATTGTTTATCCTCATCGGTGTATGTTGGCACATAAAGTCACCTAGTGATGCTCTGATTCTGTGATTATTTGAAATGATTAAAGCTTCAGCAAAGCCATTTTTAGTTTCACTTGAGCGCAATAAACAATGATCCTGAAGTACCACAACGTGGTCAAATCTTCTTTAATTTCAATCATACACAGTCGTGTGGCAGTGGGGGGATGAGCAAATCTTTTCACCTGCTCTTTAAGCTTGAGTCAGAAAAGGAGCCAAATCATTGCTAATCAAGCACATCGGTATCATGTAATTGAAATGCTGAAACCTTTACAGTCTTGCCAGGCGGGCTAAAGGTATAGGCAACTGTAAATACTGTGATCACTTTTAGTAGAATGTGCCAAGCGCATACTGTGATGACAAAGAAAATAATGAGCGAAAGATACAGGATCTGTGCAAAATAGGTGCCGGAACAAACTAAGACAAATCTGAGGTACCAGTTCCTAGGAGGGCAGGATCCGTCTCATATTAAGCACTGAATCTAAGTATGGGGTCAGTTGCTTGCTGGGTACAGGTAATTGAATGACAAGTAATGGGTTGTATAAAAAGAGTATTACTAGATGAATATATCATTGGATTAATTAAAATGAGACAACAACGTGGCATCAGGTCTTCCAAGCAAGGTTAAAAACGAGTGATTCAGGCACAAGTCACATAATTGGATTTTTAGATAAAGGTCTTTAGCAATTATATAAATTGTTTACACTTTGGTGATACTGCTTTAATTCAAATCTTAATTCAATTCACTGTAGAAGTTTGATGTTTTATAGTATTATTTTCCCCATTGGAGGCCTAGATCCAATTGCCACAGTTTGCCACTGTGCTACAGTTTAGAAATACTAAGTGCTTTTGCATAACACGTGTGAATCCAAATTGCAGAGCATATGCTTAAACGGTATGCTTGTTGTCAACTGTGGTGTAGAGACACAGGGGACAGAGCCAACATAGCTGAGAGGCTACTGACACTATGATGGAGCCAGACCTGTATGGATACAGAGAGCCTGGCATTCCCTCAGCAAATTTCCAAGTAGCCCCAAATAAATACTAAACCCTCCTCAGGAAGAGCCAAATGAACAAATGTTGAACACCACTCTGTGTGCGGAAAGTAACTGTGCTTTTGACACATGCACCCTGTTCACCAGAATTATGATAACATCTGGAGGAAGTCATCCGATGCACAAACGTTTCCTGGAGTGCACCGAAGGAGTCATCAGAAGAGCTTCAAAAGCATGTACACATACACCCCTGGTCACCAAGGACAGGCGAGATGAGACGGTTGGAGGGGGGGACAAAGAGTGTCTCATGGCACTCCTCACAGGAGGCACTAAAGGTTAAGTCTCTTAACACAAGGGCAATCTTCTCTCTTCTCTGAACATAGGTCATGTAATATAGTGCCTGGCCTGGACCCATGAGGACACACAAAGAGCCATGGGGCGTGGAGAGCTTGTTGTGAATCAATTCCAGCATTTCAGGGTCAGGCCGTCTGGCCCAATGGGGGGGGGGGTTCAATGCTGTGCTAAAGAAAATGAAAACGTTTGACCCAATGGTTTCCATCCCAGGTGTATACAGTGGATATAGGAAGTTACCACCCCCTTTCAATGTGCTCACCTTTTTTTGCCTTACAGCTTGAACTGAAAACACTGAATTTGACTTTTTAGTCTTCATTTAGACATATTAACCCACAATATCCACGTGAAAATATATTCTAAAATACTCAGAAAATGTATTAAAATTAAAAGTGTGAAATACTTGATTTGGTTAAGTGAACACACCCCTGAGTTAATACTTGGTGGAACCACGTTTAGCTTGAATTAAAGTCATGAGTGTCTTTGAATACATCTCCACTCACTTTGCACACCTAGACAGTGACATTTTCCATTGTCCATTTTACTTTCTTGCCTAACAAGTGCTCAAGTGCCTACTGAAGAGAACAGGATGCTGCCACCACAGTGCTTTTATTAAAAACATGATGTTCTCTTGGTGGAAAGATGTATTGAGTTTTCACCAGATACAGTATATCATTTTGCATTCAGGCCATTTTTTTTATTTTGGTCTAATCTGACAACAGCATCCTTTGTCACTTAACTTTGGAATCTACAATATGCTTCTTGGCAAAGTTCAAACGAGACTTCATGTTGGCTTTTTTGAGGAGTGTTTATTCTTCACCCTCCCATTGATGCCAGATTTATGGAGTGCTTGTGATATTGTGGCCACATGCACACATTGACCAGTATTTGCCATTCAAATTTGCCATTGGTTTCTTGGTAGCCTCTCTTTTGCCAAGTCATCCAGTTTGGAGGGATGGCCTGATCAGTGCAATGTCTGGGTGGTCCCATTCACCTTCCACTTCTTAATAATAGTATTCACTCTGCTACAAGGGATGGACAAAGCTTTTGAAATATGTTTTATCCCCTGTGCCTCTCCAGATCATTTGAAAATACTTACTGCCCATTGCTTTGAATTGCACTACTAAGCAGTGGAGACATCTAATAATAGCTGGTTTTATTCTGACCTAATTAATGGCAAACCGGTTACACTTAACAATAAGGGTACATTTATTGACATTAGTTAATGATTTAGTAAATATTAACAAACATGAATAATAGGTCTTAATAAACATGTAATCATCTTTGTTAATATTAACTTAAGCAGTTATACATGTAAGTATCAATGTTATTAAATGTATTAGTTAAAATATGTTAAGATTTACTACGTTCATTTAATAAGCGATTGTTCAGGTTTTTTCTGTAGGAGTAAACATCTATACATACATTACTAAAGATTGTATTTTAACTAGGTTTTTTCAGACTGTGCATTTAATTCATTTGCTCACCTTCCAGCGTCCTCTTGAGAACAGAGGACAAACTTCAGTGTACTCATCTATGAGTTACTCCTATACTTTATAAGTTATTGAGTGCACATATGGTTCAATTACAAAATAGTGAGGAAATATTCACTAAATGTACTGTATACATGACCATTATAGTATATTAGAAACCAGCAGCAATAAATGTGTTACCAGTGTACAGTGGGGCAAAAAGGTATTTAGTCAGCCACCAATTGTGCAAGTTCTGAATTTTCATCATAGGCACACTTCAACTATGAGAGACAAAATTAGAAAAAAATCCAGATAATCACATTGTAGGATTTCTTATGAATTTATTGGTAAATGATGGTGGAAAATAAGTATTTGGTCAATAACAAAGGTTCATCTCAATACTTTGTTATATACCCTTTGTTGGCAATGACAGAGGTCAAACATTTTCTGTAAGTCTTCTTAAGGTTTTCACACACTGTTGCTGGTATTTTGGCACATTCCTCCATGCAGATCTCCTCTAGAGCAGTGATGTTTTGGGGCTGTCGCTGGGCAACGCAGACTTTCATCTCCCTCCAAAGATTTTCTATGGGGTTGAGATCTGGTGACTGGCTAGGCCACTCCAGGACCTTGAAATGCTTCTTACGAAGCCACTCCTTCGTTGCCTGGGTGGTGTGTTTGGCATCATTGTCATGCTGAAAGACCCAGACACATTTCATTTTCAATGCCCTTGCTGATGGAAGGAGGTTTTCATTCAAAATCTCACGATACATGGCCGCATTCATTCTTTCCTTTACACGGATCAGTCGTTCTGGTCCCTTTGCAGAAAAACAGCCCCAAAGCGTGATGTTTCCAACCCCGTGCTTCACAGTAGGTATGGTGTTATTTGGATGCAACTTAGCATTCTTTCTCCTCCAAACACGACGAGTTGAGTTTTTACCAAAAAGTTATATTTTGGTTTCATTTGACCATATGACATTCTCCCAATTCTCTTCTGGATCATCCAAATGCTCTCTAGCAAATCTCAGACAGGCCTGGACATGTACTGGCTTAAGCAGGGGGACACGTCTGGCACTGCAGGATTTGAGTCCCTGGCGGCGTAGTGTGTTACTGATGGTAGCCTTTGTTACTTTGGTCCCAGCTCTTTGCAGGTCATTCACTAGGTCCCCCCATGTGGTTCTGGGATTTTTGCTCACCGTTCTTGTGATCATTTTGACCCCACGGGGTGAGATCTTGCGTGGAGCCCCGGATCGAGAGAGATTATCAGTGGTCTTATATGTCTTCCATTTTCTTATAATTGCTCCCACAGTTGATTTCCTCACACCAAGCTGCTTACCTATTGCAGATTCAGTGTTCCCAGCCTGGTGCAGGTCTACAATTTTGTTTTTGGTGTCCTTTGACAGCTCTTTGGTCTTGGCCATAGTGGAATTTGGAGTGTGACTGTTGTGGACAGGTGTCTTTACAAGTTTATACTGGTAACAGGTGCCATTAATACAGGTAACAAGTGGAGGACAGAGGAGCCTCTTAAAGAAGAAGTTACAGGTCTGTGAGAGCCAGAAGTCTTGCTTGTTTGTAGATGACCAAATACGTATTTTGCTGAGGAATGTACCAATACATTCATAAAAAATCCTACAATGTGATTCTCTGGATTTGTTTTCTCATTTCGTCTCTCATTGTTGAAGTGTACCTATGATGAAAATGTCAGGACTCTCACATCTTTTTAAGTGGGAGAACTTGCACAATTGGTGGCTGACTAAATACTTTTTTGCCCCACTGTATGTGGGATATCCATTAGCATGACCCAATAGTAGAAATTATTAATTAAAGATATTTGTGACCCTTATTGTAAAGTGTAAACCATATCGGTAGTAATTTATGGATTGTTAACATTTGTAATGTCTTCATTAGCAGGATTTAATAGGGGTAATGCATTAATTACAGGCATTTGTGACCCATTTTGCAAAGTGTAATCCATATATGGGTAATAATGAATTGATAACTAACATTTGTCGAGTCTTCATTAGCATTACTTTATTGTAGTAAATCGTTTATTAAAGGCATTTGTGACCCTTATTGGAAAGTGTAAACGAGATGAAAAATTATAAATAGATCATTAATGTTTGTGGAGTATGTAATTAAAACATGTAATTTTTTTACATTTACTTCTGAATTTATTTAAAGGAAAACTTAGCTATTTTTTACCTGGGGACTATTTGCAGATTATCTAGCATGATCCTGGTTTATAGAGATTTTTTTTTCATAAATAATTTCAGTTTCCAAATTTTTCCTGCACTCTCTCTCTGAGCAACAGTATAAGTGAACGGGGCAACTGATGTAGCGTTCGAAAATGATACATTCGGATTTTACAAAATGGGAAGACCACAGTATGTTCATATAGGTCTCCACATGTTCTCCTGAAAAAAGTGCCAAAACGAGCATTGTATCAATGTTGTGCTCTACATGAAACCAAAAAATGTTTCATAAACAATGCACTACCTCACAACATCTGAAAACGTATGCACTAAAGCTAACAGCCTGGTCATTTTTCAAAAACAGCTGAAATATGGTGCTGACCTCATTGGAGTTTACTAGCTAGCAACAAGCACAATTTACGGATATTCATCAAAATGTTTTTAGAACATGTAGTCCCCTATTTTGTTATTTAAATTAAATGTATTTATTTGTCTAAAAGACAGGCCGTCATTCTGGATATTCATTCCAGATTCCAGACCGCGTAAGCGGAGCCAGCTAAGAAAAGCAAATGTGTCTTACTGAGTGAGAGAGTGAGTGAGTGAATGACAGAGTACCCTCTTGTTAAATAGCGTAGTGGTTAGCAAAGTGGACCTGCAAACTATAGGTCCTGTGTTTAGATATCCTCACAGGCAAAGCAAAGTACGCATTAGGAATAATTCCATACAGACGAAAACTTTGCTAGCTAAAACCTTCAATTTCTATGTAATAGTAAGTCTGAAATAACAGTTTACGGTTATGTTGCAACGGTTTCTGGTGGATTTTCGATGTACGCGTCACTGCATGTGTTCTGGGTCAGGATAGAAAAACACATTTGCTGGCTACAACATACAGTAGTTATATTATAGTAAGCCTTAACTAAAACTGTATACGGTTATATTGTACTTTTTCTGGCATTGAAAATTTTTTCTGGCATCTTGTGAATTTTCCTATGAAGATAGTAGATACTAGTAAGCCTATTACTGTCTAATAAGCTATTAAAACGGCCAATGGCAAAAGCCACATCAGTTCACAGACAGAATGATGAAGGTCAATTTATTAAGAAACATTAATCAGTTTAACACATTGCTCAATACAGCGTGTAATGCTGTGGTGTAGTTGTTAAAGACAGTGCCTTTCACATGTAAGACCTAAAATCTAATCTATTGAGAGCAACCACATTTATACATTTTATTTGTGGGCTGCATTAGAACTATGTTACACACTATTGGAACTATTACGACAATTTCTGGTACATTCCACGATTCTCTCATTTTTTCACTTGATGAAAGAGTTAGTTATCATCACCTTTGTTGATAGTTATTGCATCAATGTCATTCACAAATGAAAGAACAAAGTACATTGTTATGTCATGAAAGAAAAAATATATGTTCTTATGCCATGAAATGAAATAGCTTTGGCAGACTCGCTAGCAATTTCTCAATTATTGACTATTCCATTAGGTTAGTTGATACTGGTAAAGCCTATTACTGGCTAATGCGCTGTTAAAACGGCCAGTGGCAAACGCTACACAGTTCATAGATGCTATTTGTGGTGGAGGTAAAATATGTAAGAAACGTTAGTCAGTTTAACTATATCAATATCATTCACGAACGGCCAATTAGCTATTAATAAAGCCAGTGGCAAAAGGTCAGACCTGTGGAGGAATGGTGTAAGGGAAATTTCTTGCACTGATGTATTCATACTGATTAAAGGACTGAGTCCCAGGATCAAAGTACGATGAGGGTGTGGGAATGGGGGATCTGGAACTTATCAGGGGGCATCATTGATTGGTATCGGCAGACTATAGGGTTTCTCTCTATATGCGCAACTGTATAGCTCCGTAGGGCATCTATTGTCTGGCAGGATA
>JACXGJ010006587.1:0-33790 GCA_016801105.1 Esox niger | reverse complement strand
TATGTAAACCCCAGGGTGGCTTCTGACCTAGTGTGTATAACAGTGGGTAACCTATGGGTATATGTGAACCCCAGGGTGGCTTCTGATCTAGTGTGTATAACAGTGGCTAACCTATGGATATATGTAAACCCCAGGGTGTCTTCAGACCTAGTGTGTATAACAGTGATTAACCTATGGGTATATGTAAACCACAGGGTGTCTTCTGACCTAGTGTGTATAACAGTGGGTTACCTTAAAACCAGGAATATAACTATTTTACAAAATGATTGCAGTAAAACATCCCATATTTCACCTTGGTAAGATTTAATAATCTTAATCAAACTTGAAGAAACGATTTAGCTGTATGTGTTAGCATTTAATACAACTATGTAGTTGGTTTTGACATTGGTTGTCATGAGAGCATTAGAATTGTGCCATATTTTTCTTGACCTCACGTACAGTGATACAATTTGGACTTGTCATGAAGTGGTCATGATGTTTTATAACACTGTCAAACACTTTCATAACAGCGCCATTAATATTTTTCTTGACATCAAGTAAAGTGGTACCATTTGGACTTGCCATAAGGATGTCATTAAATCTTGTAAATACTGTCAAAAAGATGTTATGTCTTGTCAAATGCTTTTCAATTCCATAACAAAAGCATTAAATTTCCTTTGTTTTTGCACAACAACTGTTTCCTAAATATAACTACTTTTAACAGTACTACTTTGGTAACACCTTCCAATAAGGGAACATGAACAATCATTAACAAACGCAGTAGTTACCTTTGATGAACATTGACTGGCAATTAGCCAGTCTACTTTTTAATAATGGTTTCCGCACTGTTATTCATCATAACACATTGGATTATGTATATAATCTCTTGAATAATGTATTTTACATATTGTTCATGCAAACCACTAGTTACATGAATACATTTCCTGCATCAACATTAACAAAATTACAGTACAAACTATTTTCCTGCAAAAAACTTTGATATTAACTTGACTTGTTTTTTCACATCATAGGAAAGTCTGCCCAAGACACCATTATAATGGTGTATGGCCAACCAGGGGTGCCACCATCATTTTGAGGTGAAACTACAGTGACTCAGGAGTGCGATTACCTTTATGACTCCATATTTACAATTTGTATGTCTGCCTTGCAGCACATTATGCTGAGTATGAGCACTAGTCTCAGGATCTGCAAAGTTCCTTTTAAGGAAGAGCGAATACTGGCTAAATAGTTTCTTCAAGTTTGATTATTAGGTCCATGTTTATGACAGGTTATGTTGTCTTGGTTATTGTCATGTTGTCATAAAAAAAGACACTGACAGGTTATGTTGTCTCAGTTAATGTCAATTTGTTATAACAAAGGCATTGACAGGATATTTTGTCTCAGTTAATGTCAAGTTGTCATAACAAAGACATCCCAAACGATGTCAACCTTGCATTAAAAAATGACAAATGGTTATGACAGTTTCATGACAATGTCATGTCACTCTCATGCACACCCCTTCAAATAAAGTGTTACCAGAAAATAATCGATGCAGCACTCCATCAATCAGTTCTTTATGGTACAGTGGACAGATGAATGCCACTCTTCACTAAAGTGTATATGACAGCCAACTTGGACATTGCCAAAAAAACAACAACACATTAAGGTCTCCCAAACTATGAAAGCAACATTCTCTGGTCCAATTTACCAAGATTGAACTCTTTGGCTTGAATGCCAAGCATCACTTTCCAACAGGGCCGGCTTTGGGGCAAGTCTGTAATTGTCCTAGATTGGGTCCACCCAGATCCAGGACCCAAATCAAAAACCTCTGGGAAAAACTGAAAACAGCTGTGAAGCAACATTTCCCATCAAACCTATTAGGGCTTGAGAGGATCTGCAGAGAAGGAAACAGACTTTCCAAATACAGGTGTGCCTAGCCTGTCACGTCATACCCAAGAAAACTGTAATCACTCCTAAAAGTGCTTTAACAAAGTACAGAGTAAAGGGGTCTATACAATTTCTGTATTTTTTAAATACATTTGAAAGAATGTCTTTAAACAGTTTTGCTTTGTTATTTTTGGATCTTTTGGGTAGATTAATTGAAAATATTGAATCAAGTTTAGAATAAGACTGTAACCAAATGTGGAAAATATTAGGTTGTCTGAATACTTTCCAAATGCATTGTACCAAAGTTTGACAGTTGGTATGTGTTTTTGTATTCATTTTGTCTTATTCACACATGGAACTATACAGTAGAGATGACATGAAGGTGGGTGAATTGATTCCAGGCAAATCAACTGATGTGTATCAAGCCACACTAATAAACATTCAAGAGAACTACATCAAACCTCAGCAGTGAAAAGTTATCGTCATTGGTTTGACATTTCTGGGAAACTGATTTAAAAGGCCACTGACTTCAAATTCTTTCCTCAGTTGACTGACACTGATGTCAAGTGCAAAGGGGATTGAAGGAGATGAAGATACTACCAAGAGGTTGTGAATATCTTTAAGTAACAGTTGTTGTGAAAGAATGCTGTGTCTCTAACTGACATTGGGTGTTCTACATTCAACAACTTTTTTGGCCAGCCTCTCCTTCCTTTCTGCAGTCTCATCTCATATCAATTGAAATATGTAAATATTAAATATATTCTGCAAAATAGACTTGAAAGGTTTAGGGAGGAATATGACTTTGGTGGTGGGATCTCGTCAGAAATGGAGGGAAAGCAAGTAGGAAAGTAGGAAAATAGGCAGACAAGAGATCAGAGAGAAACCGATGCTTATGTTTACCAGAGACAGGGGGAGAGAGAGGGAGAAAAAAAGGGAAGGATAGAGGTAGAGGGAAAACACTGTTAAAACTGTACAAGGGAGAAAAAGAAAGCATGGAAGCTTTAATCAGAAAAGCACTTGTCTGCCAAACGTAATCCAGGGAAACCCCACATCCAGGGTTTTCCAGGAGATCTAGGAGTGAAACACACACGTATATACACACATACATCCACACACATGATGTACTCAGATGAGTAACAGGAAATAACATTGACACACAACATATTCATGGTCAGATAATAAAAATAACAGGAAATGAACATTCACCACAAGGAGACGCCCTTGTGGCAAGCCAACTTCCAGACTCTAGTTTCTAGTTTAATTACAGACACATTTTGATCACATTTTGACCTGCCTGCCTGCCAGCCCACCTGCTTTGCATACCTGTTGCCCTGCCTGCCCAGCCCTCACCTCTTCGGCCCAGCCACAGCCCTTCCACTACTGCAGCCAATAAAACACCTATTGAGTTTCACGGATTGTGTCTGGTGTCGTGCGCTACGCCTTCCCCCATAACAGATGTTTAACTTTCTGGCAGAGTGCAGCAGGTTTTCCTCAAGGATCTGTCATTATTTGGCACTGTTTATTTTCCCTTATATCCTGAGAAGATCTCCAGTCCTTACTGAAGAGAAACACCCCCACAACAGGATGCTGCCACTGCCTTGGGTGGTCTGAATACTTCTGTAAATGTGATGGTACAGTTTTTTATATGTAACTTAATGTGCAAGGCAAACATTTCTATTTATAAATAAAAAAAATCATAATGTAATATAGAAATCAACATTAGAATGTTTTTAAAGGCTGTAGTGAAACAAAATGTGGGAAAAGTGAAAAGGTCTGAATACATTCTGAATGCACTGATGCTGATTATTTCCATTAGTGCTTTACTCTCATAGCAGGGCTACACTGGTGATTTATGCTAATGTTGGCTATAGACTTTCCTGTTTTGACTACACATTTGGTACCAAGGACTTAAGGAGGGGCTCAAGTGGGGAGGGAGGAGTAAATTCTTCATCACAATTGGGTTTTCCAGTTATGGAGAACAAAATATTTTTTGTGTAGTAAAATAAAATGAACAATGCCATGCTCAGTTTGATAAAAATACGGCATTTCTTTCTCAAACTCCTGCGACCGGCTCCTTTTCCACCTACACGTGTGACACTGCAACTATAAGCCAGTGTATTAAGTATTTTGTTAAAACCAGAAAGATTTGGAAAAATTCTGAGGTAATTTTGTATTGTTTTAGGTTCTGCAGTCTATGTCTCGGTCTCAGTGCTTCGTTTTTCTATTGAGTCAATGACATCATACCACCTTTGGTCGTTCCAACTATTTTTGTTGTCTTTGCTTCTCTGTAGTGTTGAGTTCTCAGCATGTAACGCATCAAGCCCTAAGTCCATAATGTCCAGGGCCTGGAACCAAGTGAGAGCCGGGGTACTCAGCCACCGTCTAGTGGCCAATTGGCGCTGGCTCCTGTCAATGGAAACAGAAACATTTCTGGACTTCAGGGTAAAACACCAGTGTTTGGCACCAGTATAACTGAGGCATTAAGGCATTTCCCCATCCTCCTCAACCATGACCTTTATGCTGAGAATATGCGGAACATGTAGACCGCAACTGGACCACAAATACCTTGATTTGCTCCATTTGTATGATCAAAGCTGGAGCAGAATTTGCCTGTCTACGTGGCCAGACTCCCTAGCTGTCCAATAGTTGATGTGGGCTATGTGTAGTGTTGGCTTCCAATACTACACATAGGAAAGGCCTATACAAATGACCCTTGTATGGTGTGTTCCAGCCTATGGTCAATGTTCCTATCACTGTGACAGTCACGTGGGCAACCCCTAGCAGGAGGCATGGACAGGACATGTGGGGCCCATCAGCATCAGACAACACTTCCTATCTATACACCTCTGCTCAGAGAGCATCTGTGTTGTTTTAAGTTTCTCAAGCCTACTTTCTCTCAGTAGGGAACATTTTTCAAGAGCAAATTAGAATGTCTGAGTATCTAGCACAACTAATCATTATCGTCATATAACCATTCCAAATTCAAGAGTCACCAGTGGTTGAAAAGGTGAGTCAGAGTCCAAGTCAGTGGTTCAGTCCAATTTAAGTCATGAAAACCATGACTCAAGTCTCGAGACTCATATCCGAGTCCTGGTGTGCAGAAACACAGTAAATTACTGACATATGAGTTTGAAATGTCACTATAATTCATCCCAGCTCTATTCACCTCCCAATCCAGATCCTTTAAATCTTACTATTCCCTTGAGCCCTGGCTGATTCATTCCTTCCCTGACTTCCAGCATCGCCTTATCCTCGACTGCTGTCTGACTCAAAGACAGGAAGAGTCGAAATGTGAGAGGTTCCACCTGAGACCACTGCTCACCAGGACACCACCTTGACACACCCATATTCCTGCTTGAGCATGCTGGGACTCACATTTTTTGCAACTCTGACAACACAGACCCTAATCAGACTGGCTTCAAGATGGGTCACATAACCGTAAAGGAGGATGGCGGAGATTAAGTCAATCTCAGTATAAATAAAATGATAACCGTGAATGGAAAATTCTATTCTGTGGGATTGGAAATCCATCACGTCAATAGATTTATGTTGCTGAAATTATTATTCTTAATGTGTAGAACTGCGTTGCCCAAGAATGAATTGAGATCAAAAGCACTCAGAATGTGCATTTCTCTGTCTGAAAATAATCGAAACAATTGGAGAAAGAAATATCTAAACCAATTCTACCATAACAGAAAATGGCTACTGGAAGTCCAGACCAGACTATAAGCTATTACATAACAGAATCTTTTTCTAACCAGATAATTCCATTCCACCACTGAATGAGCGGCATTGTGTATTGTACTATAACCACGTGATGAGCAGTTAAAAGAATATCATTACCATTACCTTGTAATGCAGGTCTTTTGACAGGTCTTTTGACAGGTCTTTTGAAAGGGCTTTTGACAGGTGTGTCAGCTTTCAGGGCAGACGGAGATGAAGCAGAAGACGAAGGTAGTTGATTCATATAATTTTAATGAAAAGAGTACGTAGTGAGACAATAACACGCAAAGACAGAGGGAACAGAGGACACATATATACTGGAATGGTAATGACTGGATGAGGATCAGGTGCGCTAAACAGGACAACAGGTGCGATGGATTGATGATGGGCGGTGGTGTTTAGAAGGCCGGTGAAATCGAGCGCTGAGGCCCGCCTCCTGCAGGGGGAGGATGAGCTGCAGATGGCGTAGTTGTCACAAGGTGTTTCCTACTCCCTATGGCTCAGTATCTAGTCAGCTCAGTGCGTCCACGTGAGAGCTGACAAACACAATGACTATTTATACACAGACACTAAATGCAATTTAAAAAGCCACCAGTCTGGGAAATTCACCTTTAATTGCCATTTTCACCTGTGTGTGTCACCTTGTGTCTGTAGCGAGGCCAAACATTCAAGGGTATGTAAACCAGAGCCAAACAACTGTGATAATAAATGGCTTCACATTATCACTATCCTTTTATAGAATACAGTTTGTTTGCATGATCAGTCATATTTTCAAAATCAATGCAAAGTGTAGTCAGTGCGTATCCAGACACTGTATGTCTTAGTCATTGCGATAATTTGCTCCCTCTGAGGTTACATCAACAACACCCCCCAGACTGAATAAATCGAATTCAATGCAAATGACAAAGTGAATAATCAAGTGAGACTGTATTCCCAGCTGTGATGAAGAATTGAGCCATGTCAGTTGAGTATGAATTGAGAAAGAATTTGAGGAAATGTTGAGTCTGAATCTGTTTGACTTTATAGTTACATAAAATAGGGAAGTTTTTCCACCAAATATTTCTTACATTTACTAATTAGCATTCGTTAGTCATGTTCTGATATCCGGACAATCCGAAGGACAATCAAGTAGTCAACAACTTGTTTCATGTTTGTGTATTTGAATTAATTAGGAATTAAAACTTTAGGTGGATAAATAAATGACCACATATGATCACTATCCTTAAAAAAATATATTTGTATAATCACTCATGAGCACAACTGTATGCACATCCCTGTACACTGTAGTAATAGGAAAATATGATTGTGAAGTAGTTGAGCAGTATGTCATTGGGAAGACAATGATTCCTCTATTCCCAGACCATATGATTAATCATCCCAGGAGTACGGTGTACAAATTTGGGTTGTACTTCTATTATTCTTCAAACATTTTTACTTATGTGAAAGAAGTTGCTGTGAGTCTTTGGATGGTTAGCGTTTCTTGATGACAGTGTAATGTGACGTAAGACAGTATTCTTGTTCACATCCACTACTGACATTTCCACTTTTGATTTTTAAGAGATTGGTAGTCGGTTATAGTAGAAATACAGTTAGGTCCAGAATTAATTAAACAGTGACACATTTAGTTTAGTTTTTTTGTCTGTTTACCTATATATATTCAAGTTACAGTTAAATAATGAATATGGACTTGAAGTGCAGACTCTCCGTTTTAATTTAAAGTACTCACATCCAAATTTAAGGAAGGGTTTAGGAATTACAACTCTTTAATATGTAGCACCCTCTTTTTCAAGGGACCAAAAGTAATTGGACAACTGACTCAAAAACTGTTACATGGATAGGTGTGGGCTATTCCTTTGTTATTTCTTCATCAGTTAAGCAGGTAAAAGGACTGGAGTTGATTCCCGGTGTGGCATTTGAAATCTGTTGCTGTGAACCCACAAAATGCGGTCAAAGAAGTTCTCAATGCAAGTGAAATAGTTCATCTTTCAGAGAGATAGAAGGATCATTAGGAGTGGCCAAATCAACAGTTTGGCAAATTCTGAGAAAAAAATAACGCACCGGTGAGCTCTGCCACAAAAAAAGGCCTGGTCATCTACAGAAGACAAGTGTTGGATGATCTTAGGATGCTTTCCATGGCAAGGAAAATCCCCTTCAGAACATTCAGCCAAGTGAAGAACACTCTTCAAGCAGGCATATCATTATCCAAGTCTACCATGAAGAGAAGACTTCAGAAGAGCAAATACAGAGAGTTCACCACAATGTGCAGACTATTCATAAACCTCAAGAACCGAAAGGCCAGATTAGACGTTGCCTAAAAACAGATAATATAAACAGAATTTTCAATAAATTAATGTTTTTTAACGGTTTCTGGGATTGTTCAACTTCCCGTAAATGACTTTAGTATTTCATGGGAATTGTTTTCCAGATTCAGGATGGAGTGGTGTTCATATACCTTAGATTAGAGATATTTTGCTTCTGGCCATTTGTCCAAAGTAAAATTACTCTCAATATTAGTTAGGTGTTTAGGAGGTATTCTAACAAGTTCTAACAATGCCATATATATTAAATAGGTATACATACACAGCTCCGGAAAAAATGAGGATACCACTTCACCATTTTCTCTCCTTTCCAAAATAGTCGAAAAGGAAGGTTATGAGTGAGGAACAGAAGGGTTAAATATAACAGACCACTGCAAATTGTACGCTTCTGTTCCTCACTGAGGATAAGTAGTATTTTGGACCTAATCTTACATGGAGATGAGTGCCCATCAGCAGTATGAGCATTAGCAAGGGTGGTTTTGGGTTGCAAGAGAATTCCCTTCTGAATTAGAACTGCCCAAACTTTCACCCTGACTGAGAAAGTAGAATGGTATAGTTGATCAACCCATCTACACCTAAGTATGGGAGTTATTCTTTGTCGTCTTTGTCGTCTTCGTCGTCTTCTTTTTCTTCTTCTTGGGGACACTTGACAAAGGAGCACAGAGATAGCAAGAGGTACATCTGTGATCAGACCCTGACTGTGGTCCACAGGCGCATGAAGATGCCTAGAGGACCCCAGCCAGAACCCGACAGAACCCCTCCCCAGAAGGCATGGGCTCACGACCGTGGGAATTTATCAACCGGAGGGGGGCGGGGGGCGCAACGGGGCTGGTGGGGCTCCACCCCCTGAAGCAGAACGTGGCGCTGGGACAGGTGGAGACTCCACCCCTGGACCCGGAAAGGTATACATACACAGCTCCGGAAGAAATTAAGATACCACTGCACCTTTTTCTCTCCTTTCCAAAATAGTTGAAAAGGAAGGTTTTGAGTGAGGAACAGAACGGTTAAATATAAGAGACCACTGCAAATTGTAGGGGGCTCCACCCTCTTGCTCCACAGAACAGCATATGGCACCGGAGCAAGAGGAAGTTCTGCCCCCAAATCAGGACCCAACACTGGACCAAGAGGAAGCTCCGCCCTCAAATCAGCACAGGGCAACAGAGCAGAAGGGAGTCTGAGGAGCAGGAAGCGCCGGGGGAGCTAGAGGTGTCGATGATAGCGGCTCGCTGTCCCGCCCCTCTGTGAGTGGGGTAGGTGTGGGACCCCTGGTGCATGAGACCAGTAACGGGGTTGTGCCTGAGAGGATTGTCGGAACTAGGCTGTGAGGAGCCAGCCCTGGCAGCAAAGGCCAGAGAGCTGGGCACAATGTCCCAAGGTGGAGCTTTGACCCCGATGATGTTGTACCTAGCCATGTACCGGCTCAACTTGACCTGACACCGCCACCAGGTACTCCACCCCTACCGTTGGCAGTGGAGCCTGCATGCGTGGAGCTGGGATCGGCGTCGCCGGACAGGGACCCGACATCACAGAGAGCTGATGGGCACTTGGCACCAGCCTCTCCACACCCCGCCTTACCTGCTTCCCTGCAGGCCGGTCCCTGACACTGTCTGGTGGATGTCACTTTCTCTCTCTTTTCCCCCCAGATCTGGGGGCGACTCGCCTGTGGGCCCTCACGAGTTATTGACCCCCACAGCTCCCCCCATTTGATTACTTGGGTCTCCTAGGGGCTGTTCTTTGGGTAAGCCGTTGAGATGGGAGGTCTGGATCTGCTGGGCAAGAATCCAAACACTGAGTTCATACCTCTTTAAACAATTGGCAGATCTCCGCCGTTGTCAGCTGCTCAATCCTGTTTTGGTGGAGCAGAGTGAGGTTGCCATCTATTAGTTTTACAAGGCAAGACAGATTACACACAAAACATTATATCTCAGTAAGCGATACGTTTTCTTTAGGCTGCTCCATCCTACTGTGGTCTAGAGTAGCTGTGTTGATTCAGTACCTTAACTGCATTACATAAATGATTGAATTATGCAATTAACTGCAGACAATAAACAGTGAAATGAACCACAGAGCAGTGAATGGACATCCACAAGATGGCAATCTCCAGTCACTTTCACCATTGCGTCACTGATTCTGCAATTTATTGCCAGAACAGCTGTGGGGTCCAGAACAAAGGCTTACACATAACTAGTAATAAGAAAATGTATATCTTAACATACAGTTTGCATACTCTGGTAGAAATTGTGACATTTTGGCACTTATTTAGAAAATTTTACTGCTCATGCCAAAGACTGTCTTTTATTTTGGTATAGTATTTATTGGCACATAGTTGTTCGTCTGCTTTTTAAATCATAATGATAACAGAAAGCCCACAAATTGCCCTGATCAAAGTTTATATACCCTTGAATGTTTGGCCTTGTTACAGACACACATGGTGACACAGACATGAAAATAGCAATTAAAGGTGAATTTCTCACACCTGTGTTTTTTTTTATTGCAATTGGTGTCTGTGTATAAAAAGTCAATGAGTGTGTTAGCTCTCACATGGATGGACTGAGTATGCTAGATACTGAGCCATGAGCAGCAGAAAATGACTGTCAAAAGACTTGCATAACAAGGTAAGGGCACTTTATGAAGATGGAAATGGATATACAAATATCCAAAGCCTTGCAAATGCCAGTCAGGACTTTGCCATTACTTAAGAATTTGAAATTTCAGAGAACTCTTGATTCCAAGCCAAGGTCAGGTAGACCAAGAAATATTTCTGACAAAACTCCCAGTAGATTTGTTTGAGATACAAAGAAAAAAATCACAATGTACCTCAGGAGTAATACAGGCTGCTCTTGAAAAAAGACAATGTGGTTGTTTCAAGGAGCACAATACGTTGATACTTGAAAAAGAAATTGCTGCATGGTCGAGTTGCCAGAAAGAAGCTTTTTCTGCACCAGTGCCACAAAAAAGCCCAGTTAGAATATGCTTGACAACACCTTGACACACCTCTCAGCTTCTGGCACACTATAATTTGGAGTGACGAGCACAATTTGATGATTCCTGAACAAGTATGAGCTGCAGGGTTAAGTTGCCAGAAGGAAGCTTTTAATGCACCAATGCCACAAAAAAGCCTGGTTACTGACACGGACACGGGTAAGGATCCAAGTGCAGACTAGATTGGTGTAGCGAAGGCACAGACGAGCGGAAGACAGAGGACGTCGGGAACGGGCAGGAGGTCGAGAACCGAGTGGGCGGCAGAGGGACAGACAGGGAAAAGGCAGAGTAGTTGGAGACAGGCAGGCGGTCGGAACACAGGCGGAAAGCTAAAGTACAGGCTGGGAACAGGCGGGGTAAACGGGAACAGGCGATCGGTCGGTACACAGGCGAATAGGACAGGAATCTGGTAAACGCGAGATATGGCATGTAAACATGAACCATTGATCTGGCAGGGGAGAAGTGGAAGGGAGCTGTACTTGAATGCTTGGTGATGAGGTGACTGGGGACAGGTGTGTGATTTGGTGACATATATATATATGTATATGTATATATGTATATGTATATGTATATATGTATATATGTATATATGTATATGTGTATATATGTATATGTGTGTATATTTTAGTTAATTCAAAGTATGACAATGAATCTGTGTTCCTTGTTGAAATAAAGGAATTATAATACAGCTTTTCTCACTTGCTAAAACACTAAAACCCATTGGCTAAACAAAGTTCTCAGTTGCCTGGACTCATTTAGCTAATTATGTCTGCTGTCAATACCTTAAACCATTTCACCTGGTAAAACACAATTTGCAGATCTCACTTAGATTTAGAGAAAAACTCATATTCTTCCAAATGCAATTTTTTTTAGGTTTTGAGAATAAATGTACTTCTCCTTGAGAACTGTCTGTTTTGAGATTAAAATATACTTCTCACTGAGAACTGTATGTTTTGAGAATAAAATGTACTTCTCCCTGAGATCGGTATCTTTTGAACAGTGTGTTTTCTATTTTTTGGTGTATTGTTTACTGACTGCTTGAGAGTGGTTATCATTTTGATCACTTTGTTTATGATTTGAGAGTAGTGTTTGATTTTGAACGCAGTCAAAACTGTTTTGAGGCAAATGTTTCATTTTGCGAGAGGAGTCAGAGGTTTTGTAAATAGTGCTTGAAGATGAGTTTTTTTTGTTTATTGTTTTCAGGAAATGGGCCAAATTGTGTTTTAACAATTGAGAAAAACTGTAATAATAGTACTCATATTAGCCATAAATTGCTTTTTAGTGCAATCTATTGTTTGTAGATAGGCTGTGTGAGTGGGTTTTTGTAGGATGATATGAAATATGCAGACATCCTTTAAGACTTCTACTATTGGATCACATAAGAGTGTGTTGTTATCATGATGAGTATCTTATCTTGTATATGGGTAGCCTGGGTTACTCTGGGTCTTCAGAGCAATATTTTGTAAAATTAACTGGTCTCCTATGTGGCTGTTTGTTGCACATGATGCTTACATAGTGAGTTTGATCCACTGTTGTGTGCTGGGGGGGGGGGGGGGATTGCACTCATTGCTGTATTACTCATCTGTTTAATTACATAAATGATTTCACCTGGATATCTGGTGATTTGAGCACGTCTTCCATGCCTATCCACTGACCCCATTTTATGTCCCACATCATTTGTGATATATGGGGTTAATGGTGCCTTTTTTGTAATTAGTTTCTGCAACAACACTATCTCAACTCAAATTAGCCAACAATTATTTTGGATGCTGGTCGAGCACAGTCAAGCAGTACAGATTGTGACCTTAGCGCTCAGAAAACGAGCTGAAGCTCAGCAATGTAAAAAGACGGGAAATTAAGAAGCGAAACAACGCTATTAGTCATATAGCCTGTGTGGTCACGTAAACTACGACATTCAGCCAATCAGATTCATGGTCAAACAACAGCTGGGTATAAGGGTTATAGTGTAGTTCATTCAGTCCTAGTTGAACACAACAACGGCTTTGGCGCATAACGCGCGTATTTTATTGAAGAAAGAAATCATCCATTTGAATCCAAGAAGTGCCTTAGCCAACAAAATGATGGTATGTGGAATAATTTAACAAGCCTCTAGGAGAACTCAGTGTGACTGATCTTAACTTGTGAATATTTGTACTAAAAGCTATAAACAATCTGAATGACAATCTGCCTCTTGTGTCTTTACAGCTCGTTTTTATTGTGATATTTGTAAGTGCTCATGCCAGTATGGCACTCCACAACCAAACGTTCAAAGAAGATAATCCGCACTCTGGTCGTTCGTTTGTGTGTGACAAGTGTCCACCTGGAACGTACCTCCGCGCGCCCTGCAGTTCTATCCTAAAGAGCGACTGTGCAAAATGTCCGGAGGGTTCATTTACAGAGTTTTGGAACAGCATTACGAAGTGCCTGCGTTGCAGCATGTGCGACGAGAACCAGGTTGTCAAGAAGGAGTGTTCGCCATCCAGCAACTGCCAGTGCGAATGCAAAGAAGGTTACTTCTTCAACAAGAAATACGAAGCATGTTTAAAACATAAAGAATGTATGCCCGGCTATGGAGTGAATGTTACAGGTAAGACTAAAAGTTACGTACAAATAGAATAACATCCGGTCAGACAGCATCATAGTATACATCTCCGTGTCGTAAGCATGCGTTGGGCGTGTGATGAATATTTAGGGTATTGGATTTATTCGTTCTGTTCTTAAAAGACCTTTCTGAACCAATCGAACACTCTAATAAAAAAATACTATGACATGTCATGGCCAAGTCGGATATTGAGAGTGTTGTTCAATTTATGTTTTTTATTGATTTTTAAAAAAGGAAGTAAAACAAAACCATCAACATATTTATTTAGGTACACCACATCGGGATACAGAATGTGAGCGGTGTCAGCCGGGATTCTATTCGGACGTTTTTTCAGCCAACCATCCTTGTGTCGCGCACAGAAGATGTGAAGATGGTGGATTTCGCGTGGTGCTGAAAGGCAGGGAGTGGCATGATACACTGTGCGCCTCATGTCAGGATCTCAAAACTCGTGGTAAACACATTTGGAATGTTAACCTACAATTAACTATGAGTTTTGGATTCAATGTGGTTTAAGTGTCTCTACCTTGTTTTTCAGATGGCGCTGAATATTTACATGAGATCCTCCCTACGTTCTTAATTCAGCTTCAACAGACAATGTACATCAGGAAAATGCGTCGTTTGACGATGAGGCTGCCTCAACTGGGAGACGAAAAAACACCCAGAGAAACGATCATGAAGCTTTCTAGAAAGGGTCTTAACGAGTTTATAAACAGTTGGGTCCAAAAAGCAGGGAACGACCAGGTTAGGAAACTCCCTGAGGTTTTGCACAAGATAGGTTCCCCTCAGGCAGCAGAAAAACTACAGCGTAAACTTGAATATATCGAACAACAATCAAAACTATGCGACGGGTTACATGAATAACATGAATAGTGTAAAGTTACGTCTCAGCTTCGATTTAATAAGTATGAAAGAAAAATTTAGTAGTACATGACAGCCCACTAGACAGGATGCAACTACGTACATTTTGGGCCGTGATGTACTTTTTCAATCATAAAGCAGTTTTAAACAGTACGGGTTTATCCCAGCAGAAACACAAATTCGCATGTTTTACTTCAGTGTTTGTAAATTAAATATAAACAAAAACCTTATATTTTACAGTCAGAAAAAGGATATAATGGTCAGCACATGCACAATTCCGTTGAGTTATGTGATACTGGTTACATTTCTCTAGCCCAGTTCCAAAACATTTACAAAAAGAGTAGCTTGGAAAATTATATGTATGATTGAACTGTAGAGTTCCACATTAAATGCAGACTGTTCCTAACTACCTCTGTTGCTGCCAATAAGCCTTCAAAGACTCAATTTTGAAGCTGCAAAGACTTGTGTGCATGGTGTGTGATGTTGTGGCATTTTAAGCAATTATTTGAATTATTTATTCTTTAATGTATATTACACATGGATGTGGACATTGGATAATAGCATTACATAGTTTATAAATTAATTGTTTATATTTTATAAATGGAACAAAATCCATAAAACTGACATTAAACTGCAATATATGGTCTTCTGGCTTGATTTTGTGTGGGACAAAAAGACTTGGGGCTGCTTACATACATTTCTCAACTCAAAATATTTTTTCTATTCTGTAGTTTAATGTGTGAGAAGCTTTGAGTTTTTTATTTAGAATTAAATGTTTGCAGTGATCTAGGCAAACAAATCCAAACATGACTATTGTTATGCATTCAATAAACACAGTACACATTATCTAATAATAATCAACATCCAAATAATCCAGTCAATGCCTCATCTATTGATGCAGTATTATCCTGAACACATTTCTCAGTTTCTTTGTGCAACTGCCACTTAGAATAGGGGGCATTTTACATACACAAGATCTCCTTAACAGAACCTAAAATAAGCTTATTCAAATTTGGGTATAGAATCTCCTTTCATATTATTGGTCTCTTCATATAATTTCACACATTCCAGCATTCATTGTAAATGTCAATAATGGCCCCCTAACCAAATTGCAACCGGAGAATACAATAGTAACTTTAAATCTACTGATATTTTTGAAACACCAACATTTATCATGCCCATGTGGTGTCCTTATGTAGGAGGTTGCTTCTCCCTACCTTCAACCAATGCTCAAACCCTACATCCCCACCTGGGCTCTTCATTCAGCCACTTCTGGGCACTTCAACATTCACAGTCAAAATACTCCTTTGTCTCTATGTAAGGACACAGCACAGACAGGTGGTGTGGTTTCAAGTGGTTTTAAACACAGGACCAGGAAAAGACTAACCTTGTGTTCAGAAACAGGCAAGGTCAATAACAGAACAGCAGTAGAGACAGGGACAAGACTAAATTGTTGGTAGGAGAAACAAGCTAAAAAAATCTAAAAAAGGGCTATTAAAGGCTACAGGGGTTTTGGTGTGCAAAAAAACACCTGGCTCCTTCTGGCCAATTACTGTACATTAAATCTCACTGCCCTAGAAAACTCTCAGACATGATACACACCACCTACTGTATGGTCCCCCAAGGTCAGGCGCTCCCTAAAGCGATGTAGAATAACCTGGGGACCAGTTAATTCGGTGTTGGATTGTTAATTCACGGAAAGAACTGATGCTCATTTTTTCCCAAACACACTGTCATCACCCAGCCATTTCTGCTCAGGTAACCAATTCCCACTAGTCACCATGTGCTCATAAACAACCCCTTTATGTGCAATAGAACTCATGCCCAAGCATTTATGCACAACATACTCAGTCACCAATGTACAGTCATAGCCTTCATGATCCTCATCACCACATGAATACACTGTCTGTTTATTTCTTTGATACTGACTGGTAAGGCAAGTCATATTTTAAGAGCACTTATGTAAATTGAACCGCTGTTAGGGAGGGTGTCTTTGGTATGTACAGGTTCGTGACAACCTTTATGTGTGGCTAATGGTCAACATATGCTTTCTGGTTATGTACACTACAAGCAACTTGTTTGTTCCATCTACCAACAACGTAATGGGAATCAGCAGCCGGCTCTGGGAAAATGCAGTAAAACGGGTGTTTCCCCCTTCTGAGCAGTGATCCATCCGCTTTATTTTTCGGGTCAGGCAACAATAGTGGCGATGCAAGTTAGAGAGGCAGACCAGTAGCTGAAGGATTACTGCTTTGAGCCTTAGGTCTAGAGGTAAATGTCTTAACTTAACTTCGAACTGGAAAAATACAGGTCTCAGCTTTTGCCACTGGCATTGTGGCCTTGAGGAAAGCACTTAATAACATAGCAAAACTACTCTGCAACTGACTCTATGCTACTCATATCCTTGTGTGTGTGGTTACTGTGACGAGAAATGTAGCCATTTAAAACAGATAGACCTGCCAGTAAATTGGAATGGCTAATTGTAGTCTGTGGTCAGCCTATTGTTGGTCTCTGGGCCAATTCGATTTGACTAGATATATGTGCTGAGCACATGTACACTCTGACAATGTTAAAATAGAAATCACCTTTGAGATATAAACCATCCCATTAAAGTGAATGTGTTTGTGTCTCACCTGCAACGCATGAAGTGAAGACACTGTATCCTATTCAAATAAAATAGCCTACCATTATCAGCTTTGATTACATAGAAATGAAAATTCTATGAAACCATAACAAAGGTAAAAGGAAGTAGGACCTCTGGGGTTATTTGATTTATCTACAGAGGATAGTGGAAATGATTAATGAGACCAAAGGCTTTTTGGTAAATGTAAATGAGCTTACTTCGTGAGAAATACTGTCAGAACAGGTGCTGGTAAAGTAACCAATACATTTTGTAACCAACAATGATTCTGTTGTCTACATAAACATCTATATATATTTGTATATATATATATATATATATATATATATATATATATATATATATATATAAACATCTGGTAGTCAATCATTTATGATAAAGGTAATACCACATTGGCATAGCAGGAAATGGAGTCTGTTATTGTGTATTTGAATAAACAAATGAAGGCAAATTACATTCTAGAGAAATACAGTGCCCCCCATAATAGATTAGCAGAATTTTGAGTGCCGTATATTGTAACTACATGGCATTTCTACAAATATTTACTTTTACATGCTACATGGTAATTTTGGACATTTAACAGATGCTCAAGTATTTGATACACTGCTGATTTTGCAGGTGTTCCTACTTACAAAGCATGTAGAGGTCTGTAATTTTGTAAAAATCCAGAAAATCACATTGTATGGTTTTTAAATAATTAATTAGCATTTTATTGCAATTCATAAGTATTTGATACATCAGAAAAGCAGAACTTAATATTTGGTTCAGAAACCTTTGTTTGCAATTACAGAGATCATACGTGTCCTGTAGTTCTTGACCAGGTTTGCACTTACTGCAGCAGGGATTTTGGCCCATACAGACCTTCTCCAGATCCTTCAGGTTTCAGGGCTGTCGCTGGGCAATACAGACTTTCAGCTCCCTCCAAAGATTTTCTATTGGTTTCAGGTCTGGAGACTGGCTAGGCCACTCCAGGACCTTGATATGCTTCTTACGGAGCCACTCCTTAGTTGCCCTGGCTATGTGTTTCGGGTCGTTGTCATGCTGGAAGACCCAGACACGACCCATCTTCAATGCTCTTACTGAAGGAAGGAGGTTGTTGGCCAAGATCTCGCGATACATGGCCCCATTCATCCACCCCTCAATAAGGTGCAGTCGTTCCTGTCCCCTTTGCAGAAAAGCATCCCCAAAGAATGATGTTCCCACCTCCATGCTTCACGGTTGGGATGGTGTTCTTGGGGTTGTACTCATCCTACTTCTTCCTCCAAATATGGTGAGTGGAGTTTAGACCAAAGTTCTGGGCTGATCCCTCACCTTCCTCATGATCATTGATGCCCCACGAGATGAAAACTTGCATGGAGCCCCAGACCGAGGGAGATTGACCTTGAACTTCTTCCATTTTCTGATAATTGCGCCAACAGTTGCCTTCTTACCAAGCTGCTTGCCTATTCAAGCCTTGTGCAGGTCTACAATTGTATCGCTGATGTCCTTACACAGCTCTCTGGTTTTGGCCATTGTGGAGAGGTTGGAGTCTGTTTGATTGAGTGTGTGGACAGGTGTCTTTTATACAGGTAACAAGTTCAAACAGTTGCAGTTAAAACAGGTAATGAGTGGAGAACAGGAGGGCTTCTTTAAGAGAAACATTTAGGTCTGTGAGAGCCGGAATTCTTACTGGTTGGTAGGTGATCATATACTTATGTCATGCAATTAAATGCAAATTAATTATAATAAAATCATACAATGTGATTTCCTGGACTTTTGTTTTAGATTCTGTCTCTCACAGTTGAAGTGTACCTATGATAAAAATTACAGACCTCTACATGCTTTGTAAGTTGCAAAACCTGCAAAATCAGCAGTGTATCAAATAAAGGTTCTCCCCACTGTATATATTTGAATATTTATATATACTGTATACATATTATGGCTGTCAAAGTTAACGTGTTAATGTGTGCGATTAATAAATAATTCTTAACGCTGTTCATTTAAGTCAAGGACTGTCTCTAGCTTGCAATAAAACAAAGAATGTCGTTACCATAATGCATTGCTTTTTAAACAGAATAGTGTGTAAGGGCAAAATTTGAAAACATTCTAAAATTGCGATTAATTTCAATTTATTACAGAAGATTATGTGATTAATTGTTATTCATTATTTAATTATATATTTTGATAGCACTTATATATATAATATATTTTTACCACAAATATCTCCCCTCCCAATTTAATGATATTGCGATCATATCCTTTTTCGCAACACCACACTTGGTGTAGGACAGCCCCATTTTTCGATATTACTCCAACAATATCTTGCTAAGCAGTTTCCATAATTATCACACTGCTTTTCTCAACCAGGATGTGCAAAGACCATAATTCCCAGCTTGACGTGACAAGGCAGCCCCGGTCCCGCGTTCCATTGTCGACTAAGCTCTGAGTCAAAACATATTCAAACACCTGGCCACAATGACGCACTTGCAGCATAACGTGAGTCGCTGTTGAATTTATTTTAAACCAGTAGCTTATGTCTGATTAAAGACCATTGCACTGTCAGTGTTAACAAATAATAAATACCGCCACTTCTCGTTCCAAAAACTGTCTGCACTGGATTTAAATTGTCAAAAAGTGTAATGTTATCAATGACTAGGCACGTGTATGCCGGTGCTAGTGGGGGCTGTAGCCATGTCACAAATCATCGCCCTCAAGCTTTTTAAAAATGAGAACTTCCTTCTAACTCCGAAATCAACTATTTTCTTCGACCCCTCCCCACGTGTTGGTCAAGCTCCCCTTAGCTCCTGGAGAGAAAAAGTCCTGGTACCATGCTTGTCGATGACGTAAAGGAAACGTACACACTGTAATTTTAAACACATGGGTCTCATGTCATCAACTTCGTCTGAGCTCTTTATTTGCCTACCAGAGAGACGTAGTGCCACACAGGCAGATGTTTACAACTCAGCACATGTTTAAGTAACTACACACATTCTTTTATATCCACAAAATCGAACTAAAAAAAAAGTTGATGGAGCCTGCTTCACTTTGTATAAAGTTGATTTGTCCCTTTATCTTAAATAGTTTAAAATATCAAATGTTAGGATTTATTGATGCTAATTATGGAAATGTGTAGACGCTCAGAGTCAATGCTTATTCAAGCTTTTTAGGTTGAGGTAGCCTTAACGTGAAATAATGTTGGTTTGGTATCTTTAACTTGAAAGCTTTCGGACATGAAGGTGTAAGGGTTAATTAAATACCAGGTTTTTAGCATATTCGACTGAATTTCCCCCCTACTTTTAGTGTTAAAGCCTCATCCAGACAGTAGTTTCTGTGAACATCCCATTTATGGCGTTTATTTGGCTGAGAAGTTACATGCATGAGCCACATACTGCAATAGGTCGGATTCACCTTAAGACATATGTCAAAACATTATCCAAATACATTTCTAAGGCAAATAAAACTGATGGGGGGGGGCTAACTAATTTAGTCATGATACATTTAGCATTCTTTTCCATACAGACGAAAATAAATAAGCTTGTCATCTCTTGCTTGTCTAGACAGGCTGTGTAGCAGTACATGCAGGATTATATAGTAATCTCTGTACAGCTGTACTTAGATATGAGCACTGAGGGCAAAAAGTGAGTAAGCATAATTGAGCGATACTCATGAATGTAAGAGTGGAAAAAATAAGTGTTTTTACACGGATGTGCCTTAATAAACTCCAAGACAGAATATGGTTTTGTTCATGTACACAACTATGAAGCCAAATAAATATCAGAAATGGAACTTAGAACAACTGTAAGATTGATGCTTTAACACTAAAAGTAAGTGGAAAATAAAATCATAGATGATGACTATTTAAGCATTTTGAGTTGGGATAGCCAGATGTTTAGGCTATCCCATCTCAAATGTAGGCGGTCATTGTCAATAGACATTGAAATTCTTTAACTTGGGGATAGTGTAAACATTTATAAAACAAATAAACTTGGTTTGGTCTCTCTAGCTTGAACCGTTCAAAAGATACTGTTTTAGGGTAAAATAACACAAACTATGCATATGTATTTAAATTCAAACCATTATAATTTGAAGTAGACAATGATATGCTATATTTTTGTCCAAGGAATTAGAAACAGGTCATTTGTTTCAAAAGTGGCTTGTCTGCATTCAGCAGTGATCTGTGTAAGAGCTGATACAGTAAGAATTATATCATGCTCAGGTATCTCATTCAAGTCAATGTAAACTTTATTTAAATCCTGTATCTTTATCTTTCCCTACTATTTCTGTCACGTCCCCGCCTCCGCAAGCGCGCAGCAGAGGGCGCCCGCGCTCCAGAAACTCAGTGCGCACCTAAACACACCTGTCACCGATCACCAAATCACACACCTGTCCCCAGTCACCTAATCACCAAGCACTCAAGTACAGCTTCCTGCCATCTCACCCCTGCCAGATCAATGGTTCATGTTTACATGCTATATCTCGCGGTTTCCAGACTCCTGTCCTGTTCGCCTGTGTACCGACCGATTGCCTGTTTCCGTTTACCCCGCCTGCTCCCAGCCTGTACCTTCGCCTTACTCTCGTGTTACGACCGTCTGCCTGCCTTCGACTACTCCGCCTGTTCCCTGTCTGTACCTCCGCCGCCCGCTCGGTTCTCGACCTCCTGCCCGTCCCCGACGACTCTGCCTACCGCTTGTCTGTACCGTCGCTACTCCAGTCCAATCTGCACTTGGATCCCCGCCCGTGTCCGTGTCAATTTCACCATTCAAAATGCATCCAAAAGGTTTTGCACATAGCATCCCAGAACAACAATTGAAGCTAAGCTGCTTTCCTGCTTATTTCTCAGTTTCGATGAGCTGACCTTGGGCTAAGATTATAATTACTTTTGTAATTCATGATTTATGACTGTATGTTACGGAACAATGTGCAGAGTTTGTTGAACAGCATCCATTGGGCCAGTAGCACCTGCTATGAGCAACCACTGGCCTCTGGAACATGATGATGCTCTTCAACAAGAAGGATCTGTTGCCATCTTGTGGCTACATAATGAACAAAATCGAACATCATTTTTGACAATGGTAAAAGAGTTGGCAACAGGGATGTATTTTGGGCCAGCCACATGAAAATAGATTACACTGGGCCCCAAGGTTTAAAAGAAACTACAAAAATGAAGACCCCTTCTATTACGCCAACTGACATGTCATTCAACACAATGCTGCTCACCTCCTTCTTTAGGTGGGAACAGGGCTGCTTCAGGGGTATTGTGTTGGGCTGCTGAGCCTGAAGCTGCATCTGATGGGCCTGGCATCAGCCGGGGGGGGGGCAGGGATAACTGATTTAGTATCAATAGCTTTCCATAAGCTTGCCTTCACTGATTAGATGTCAGCTAAATGAGGAATGATATGTAAACACAGAATATTATGTGAAGATTTTAACAAATAAGGGAGTAAAAGTACCCTATTTCATTATGGACTAAGCTAACAGGTAATTTCCCACCACTCACGGACTACACCCCCCTTCTTATTTGAAACCCTTTTCTTTTCTCTCCTGTCTTTCTTTTCATTCTCTTCATTTAAAAAAACCTGATTTATCTTTAGTAAGCTGAAACATTAACTGAACCATTTAGTAAGTTTGGTGAAAAGACTGAAACATTTCATGTGGGTAAGGGAGGTGGGATGCGCAAGACAGAGGCTCTCTGGACGTTTACTTTATGCAAAATACAAGAAAATAGGATTGGTAAGTCAGGGGCCCTTAGAAAACTCTCCCCCGATATGGCGCCCCTGGTTCTCAATAACATAGAGACTGTCCATAGGTAAGGTGTTTCAGTGCTTTCACATAATAAGGATCTGTGGCCACAAAAATGTAACGACACATTTGACTGTTGGATTGCTAAGACACTTGAAAACTGGGTTTAGTTGATGTACGTCATTTCTTAAAAAGCACAATAGTAACTTTCCCTGCAAGAAATTAAGTTGTCATTATTTTCACACGCAATGCATTTGATCTTTAAATGTTAGACATTTAGCAGATCCTCTTTTCCATAGAAACTACCAGTTTGTGCATCTATTTTAAGAAGCTAGATGGAACAACCACACAACAGTATAAGTAAGTAGATTCTACTCTATTGACCAATTCCCAGACAGAAAAGAAGACAATAAAAAATAAACTCATTAATTTTTTTATTTTATTCATAAGACAAGCATTAGATAATCAACAGATGCCTTTTGGTTTTAACCCTGAAATGTTACACATTTAATCAAAGGCTTGATGATAAGATTACTAATTAAATCAGGTTTGTTAGTTTGGGGTTACAACCCAAACGTTAGGAACAATAACCTGGTTCCATCCAGCTGTTTTCTACACTGTACATCCGACCAGCAAGTCAGTCAGATCAGTGTGTGAAGACTTGCTCTCTCATTGACAACCTCAGTTAGCTTTTACAGGTACCCATCCATCTAAGGGAGTTGCAAAGAGAATCCCAAAGTAATCCCTGATGATGATAGCACTGCCACATCAATATGTTTTTTGTAACAGCCGATCATTGCCTGTGCCTCCTTCCTGTTCGTTGGCGCCTCCTTCCTGTTCGTCGGCACCTTCTTCCTGTCATCCGCTGTCTCCTTGTCCACCGCCTCCTTGTCCACCGCCTCCTTGTCCTCCGCCTCCTTGTCCACCGTCTCCTTGTCCACCGCCTCCTTGTAAGGAGCCACCACCTGCTTCTGTTCCCCGCTCCCGTCACGTCTGCCCTTCGGGGAGAGTACTTTGCCGGCTGTTACTTTTCTATGTTCTGTGTCTTGTCGTTCTAGTTGTTCTGTGTCTTTGTTCTTTGGTGTTGATTGCGTTCAAAAGTGTCTCCCTTGCCCCCCGCTGTCTCTCTATATAGGTTCCTTTATTCCCTGTGTTGGATGTCAGTCATTGTTTTTTTCATGTACATCTTGGTCAAGTCCTTGTTTTAGTACTTGCAAATACATTTTGTTGATGATACCCTGCACCTGTGTCCTGCAACTCCACTACCAGACGTTATAGTTTTGTTTTATGGAGCCCCCAGCCTTACTTTTCTTGTGGATGGTGTGCTGATGTGTCATACCTCAATCCCTCCCACAGGGGACATAAACTTGCATTTTTCTCAGCATAGACTCAAGATTAATGCATTTTTCTCAGCATAGACTCAAGGTTAATGCATTTTTCTCAGCATAGACTCAATATTAATTCATTTTTCTTTAGATTTTTTGGGGGACAGTGGTGTTCTTTTGATCAATGTAGCAGTTTTCCAAATTATGATTTAGTCTTTTGAGAAGGCAATGATTTTGAAAATGTACTCATTGTTTTCAAGGCCAGAAAGTTCTGTATCCTGAGCACACTGTATCCTGAGCATATCTTTGTTTCAAGATATGCGTTACAAGATTGAGAAATAAATATGTTGAAAGATATAGGATAAAGATTCCGGCCACCAACCACATTACCATTTAGGATTTAAAATTATCACATTTATGCTAACTATGTGCCAACTATTCATAGGGTTATACAGTTATTATAATAGCTAAAGGGCTATACTTTCTTCATTAAACAGTAGTATATTAATCTAGTGGCAAATGTATCCTTTACGCTTTTAATCGTGAACAATACATTCTCAATTAACATGTAGTTAATATGTAGTTACCTCATTGGATTTGCCCAGTCAAACCCTTGTATGCTGCATTCTTTATAATCTACTTAACAGTCAGTTGGATCACATTATGGGCCAGGAACACACTGTATCTGTAACACTATGTAAATGCTGATTACATTCTGTACGGCGACATTGCCAGACACTGCTGTTGGAACGGTAGCCTCTTACAATTCCTGTAATATCAGTGCTAACTGAAAATAGATACACAGTACACCGATGGTCATGGCAAGAGTAACAGAACCTGGTTCTACCCTCTAATATAATCTCCAAGGACTATTACTGTACACTTCGACCCGAAAAGGTCTCGATAACCCACCTGATTAACAGTTTGAGTAAAGGATAAAAACTGCTCTGCTCTCTTGCTATGCCTTACTACTATTTGTTCGTATTGCCGTTACAGTATATTAGCCTATAACCTATTAGCTTACCACCATCAAACCACAGGCATAGTCTTTCACTTTCACTTTTTTCTTGCAACCTTTAGCAACCCCTTGCTGGGTGTTGCTCTCACACAGGTACTCTAATTGTAATGACAAAACTGATATACCTGCACCGACATTTTATGTGTCATAATGATGCCACCAGGTGTCTCATTTCCCCTTAGTTTACTTCGGCGAGTAGCCTACCTTTTTAGAAGGGAGGGATCATTCACTAGTTGAAGTTCGTGATACGTTCTGCAGGAGCACCATACAGAATGCCAGCCCTTGAAAATCGTAATATTAAATATCCTCATGTACAATTTTATTTTGCTTGAATTATGTTGTATTGGGTCGATATAGGTAGGTCCTCTGACGCGCTCGAAGAGTAATGGAGAGAGTAAACGAAACGACCCCAGGTAGCCAGGACGCTGGACTACCCGTCGTTGGATACATTTTCAATTAATATCGTGTTTGGTCTTTGTTGTTTTGCCTTTTTGAATACGAACAACCCTCCTAATTCTCAAAAATGACGGAAGAAATCACGGAATTTCCTAATGAACTGCTGGGTGAGATAAAGTTATTAATAATAATCAATGTCAGTTTGTTTGGTCTAAAATGACTGGTATTATTCGAATTGTTAGTTGAAATTGATAAACGACAGTGATAAACATTTATATATATGATCAGATTCATTATCTTTTCGAGGTGCACCTAATTTTCACATACCTCTGTTACTTCGGAGAAAAACAGAAGGTGTGTCTTGCGAAATTCCCTTTGTGATGACGCCAACGGGATGGCAGTTCTCCGCTAGAATAGCCCATAATAAGTGCACCATTGGCATGAAGTGTAATGCAACGTACACGACATAGAACAGCCTTAATAGACATCTATACCCTTTCTTTTTGAGTTTTCCTTAAAGTTCTTTAACTTCTTTAATCAAACTGCCACCAAATCAATATTACTGCATTTACATATGGATACATAAACAGGCAATTGAAGCAGTCTGGGAAATCTTTGAAAATGTTCTTGTCTGTTAATGTTTAAGACCTCATGTCCAGAGAGTGGAGAATTCCAGAGGGATATAATCAATAGTTATTCCCACTATGCCCTTCAGCCATAAAAACAAGACAAAACTAATTTGACCTGCATCACAAAAACCGACAAGGCTCAGTCCCACCCACACCTGGTTTCCTGGTTGGCATTTGTAATTAGAGATTTGACAACAGTGTGACTCATGAAATCTGTGAGAGGTCACAAGCTGGTTAAAGCTCAGTTGGGTACAACAAAGCTATATTATAATTATTTCACTGAACAATATCCAGTTCAATATTAATCACTAACCTTCCTGACACCCTTTTGTTAGTGTGATGCTTATATAGCTGACATTAGGATCACACTTGATACCACATCTGTTTTAAAAGCCCTACAATTAAGGCAACATGCATCCCAATTAGTTTTTCCCTATCAGAAGATAATCCAGATCATTCAATCTGAACATGGATTGTTAAGTAATTCATGAAGTAATCCAATAAACCTAGCTTTGACAATATCATGTGTTAAAAGAAGCTTTGTGAGTGCACAGAATAAACGATTGCTGGATAGTGTTAATCTTTCAGTGCTCATCTTTCCGTTTTTCCTAGAGAGTGTGAGAGATGCTCTGGAAAGAAAGATCAAGCTAACCCTGAAGAAAATGGTAAAGCTGGAGGTCAAAGGTGACAAAGTGGAGAACAGAGTTCTGGTAAGACACCAGGGCTGTATTTCTGATCCGTGTAATCGGTTCCTCCAAGTACCATGGTCATTTCGAGCATTCTAGCCCTTTGAATTTGGCTTCCTGACACCCTGAAACCAGCTGTAATGGAAATAATATCATCATTGCTTTCTATAGAGAATTGTAACTTTTTAATGTTACGCTACAACTCTGTTTCCCAAAAAGTGGGGACGCTGCATTCAGTGCAAATTAAAGCAAAATGCAATATTGTGCAAATAATGTAATCCCTATATTAAATTGTAAATAGTACAAAGACATCATGTCAAATGTTGAACCTGAGAAATTTCATTACTTGCCTATTTCAAATTGGATGCCAGCAACACGTTTTAAAAAAGATGGGACCTGGACATGTTTATTACTGTATTGCATCTCCTCTTTTACAAATGCTCTGTAAGCATTGGGGAACTGAGGAGACCAATTGCTATAGTTTTGGAAGTGATAGTTTTCCCATTCTTTTTTTATATCGGATTTCAGATGCTCAACAGTTCACGGTCTCCTTAGTCATATTTTCTGTTTCATATTGCGCTAAATGTTTTCAGTGGATGACAAGTCTGGGCTGCAGGCAAGCCAGTTTAGCACCTGGACTCTTTCACTGTGGAGCCATGCTTTTGTAATGCATGCAGAATGGGGTTTGGCATTGACCCACTGAAAAAAGCAAAGCCTTCCCTGAAAAATGTGTTGTCTGGATGGCAGCATATGTTGCTCCAAAACCTGTATATATTGTTCATTATTAACGATTCCTGCCCAGATGTGCAAGTCACTCATGCCATGTGCAATAATGCAGCCCCATACCATTATCGATACAGACTTTTGAACAAGGTGCTGATCACAAGCCAGATGGTCCCTCTCCGCTTTAGCCCAGAGGATGTAGTATCTGTGATTCGTTTAAAGTTTTTATATATCTGACCACAGGACAGTATTCTCAATTCAACAGTATTCTCTGAGCTCAGGCCCAAAGAACATGGCATCATTTGTGGATCTTGTTTATGTATGGTTTCTTCTTTGCATGGAAGAGTTTTAACTTGCGTTTGTGGATGCAGAGACAAACTGTGTTCACATACAGTCATTTTGGGAGTGTTGCTGAGTCCATACACTGCATGGACTCTGCAACAGATTCAATTGTCCTTTTCAACTTTTTTGGAAAGAAAAGAAAAAGTGGCAGGGGTCTCTTCATTTTTCCCACAGCTGTATTTTTCAAGAAACAATAACATTTCTCAGTATCAACATTTGATATGCTGTCTTTGTACTATTTTCTATTGAATATAGGATTTATATTATTTTTTTTACAATTTACCCAGTGTCCCAACTTTTATGGAAACGGGGATGTACATTGGAATTGTTACAAAATGACATTTGCAATGTTTTTTTTTTTTTACTTTAAAAGGTGGCCAAAACATAGTGTGTTTTAACCAGAATATCAGTTGCATTTTTGGAGGATCTTAGTAAAACAGCAACACTTCGGGCTGTTTTCCTTTAAAACAAACATGTTTTACCGAGATGCAAGCTGATCCTCTTCAACCCTAAATCCTGAGTGGTGTTTATTAGGCACCGAGTGAAAGAGAAAAGACTACTAGAAACAAGAAATGCTCTTTTTAGTTTTCACTGTGAAACGTTTTCCAGTGTACTGTATACCCTAAAGAGCACATCCCTGTATACAACTGCTATTCAGTCTAACTTCACCCTTCTCAGCTACATCATCCTTCAACCCTTTCCTATAATCCCTGGGCCTGCAAAGACATGACCGGCCTCTGACCAACTTCCAACAGACTTTTGAGCCCTCAGTCTCAGTGAATCATTGTGATTGAGGAAGAACAATGGATTAGGGAGGGTGGGGAGCTCTGCTGGATATGGGCCTATCTCGTTTCATGCTACTACATGTCTTTCAACCCCCAGACGTGTGTGTCTGTCTTTTACCAGATCGTTGTGTGAGTAGAGATTAGAAATCGAAGATTGTTAAACAGTCTTGGCACAATAATTGCAGCGCCACCCAGAAGAGTAAACAGACACGAACAATTAGATGGTTTTGTTTTAGAACACGCGCGTCTGACTAGTTTAAGAGAACGCTGACGGAAAACAAAGCGTTTAAAATTGATAACACGTCGTGTAACGAAAGTATAATGGGTTTCCACTTGTTAACTCCTGAAACAGTGTGGCATTTTCCACATCACATTTGAATGCGTGTACTCTTCTGAAAAGTTTTCTTTTCAGATTAGTTTAAAAAAGTTTTGGTTTGAAATGGACATGCTGTGGGTTTTGGCCAGCAGCTCACATTGCCAATGTGGCGGTATGTATTTCCTCTGTCTCTACCTGCCTTGACTTGACTTGACATAGCTCTTCCCCGCAGGGCACAGTCTTTGAGCATCAGACACTGATGAACACAGCCCACCATGTTATGTGGCCTTGGCAGTAGAGATGTAATCGCCCTGTTTGAATCGGCCGATGTGAATCATAATCTTGTTGGTCCGTCTTTATCTAGGATTAGTCTTAAATTGGGCCTTTTCGGCCTGTCTGTGTGTGTGTGTGTGTGTGTGTGTGTGTGTGTGTGTGTGTGTACAGGTGTGTGTGTGAGCATACCCTGCACCTCCCCCTCTCCTCACACATTAAATGCAGTCAGACCTTAAAGGAGGAACTGATCGGGGCAAGCGTGAAGGGGGATGGGTCTCCCTACACCTTTCCATTGGCTCATTTCAACAGAGTCTGTGCTCATATTTGGCCTAAAATAACTTCTCTTCAAAACCCCACATAACACAGCTAGCTGATCCACAGTCTCTTTTCTCTTTCTCCATGTATTAAACTGTTCCATAAGTCACTATGATGCTGTTGAGTGTCTATTTGAAATGGCACAAGCACCAGAAAGGTAGAAAAGTTTAGCTTAGAAAGGTAGGAAAGTTAGAATTTTTTTTTAAACCGTACAAAACCTCATTACACATGTCTTGGTCCATTTCCAAACCTCCTTCACATGCCTTTGCATTTATAATTGTGCTCAAAAGTTTGCATTCCCTTTCAAATACAGGCAAATACAGGTGCTGGTCATTTAATTAGAATATCATCAAAAAGTAGATTTATTTCAGTAATTCCATTCAAAAAGTGAAACTTGCATAATGTATACAGTCATTCCACACAGACTGATATATTTCAAGTGTTCATTCCTTTTAATTTTGATGAATATAACTGACAGCTAATGAAAACCCCAAGATCAGTATCTCAGAAGATTAGAATATTACTTAAGACCAATACAAAAAAAATATCTTTAGAAATGTTGGCCAATTGAAAAGTATGAACAGAAAAAGTATGAGCATGTACAGCACTCAATACTTAGTTGGGGCCCCTTTTGCCTGAATTACTGCAGCATTGCGGCGTGGCATGGAGTCGATCAGCCTGTGGCACTGCTCAGGTGTTATGAGAGCCCAGGTTGCTCTGATAGTGGCCTTCAGCTCTTCTGCATTGTTGCGTCTGGCGTATCACATCTTCCTCTTTGCAATACCCCATAGACTTTCTATAGGGTTAAGGTCCGGCGAGTTTGCTGGCCACTTAAGAACAGAGATACCATGGTCCTTAAACCAGGTACTGGTAGCTTTGGCACAGTGTGCAGCTGCCAAGTCCTGTTGGAAAATGAAATCTGCACCTCCATAAAGTTGGTCAGCAGCAGGAAGCATGAAGTGCTCTAAAACTTCCTGGTAGACGGCTGCGTTGACGTTGGACCTCAGAAAACACAGTGGACCAACACCAGCAGATGACATGGCACCAGATGTCATCTGCTTTACACTGGATTTCAAGCAACGTGGATTCTGTGCCTCTCCTCTCTTCCTCCAGACTCTGGGACCTTGATTTCCAAAGGAAAAGCATCATTTACTTTCATCAGAGAACATAACTTTGGACCACTCAGAAACAGTCCAGTCCTTTTTGTCTTTAGCCCAGACGAGACGCTTCTGATGCTGTGTCTTGTTCATGAGTGGCTTGACACAAGGAATGCGACAGCTGAAACCCATTTCTTGCATACATCTGTGCGTGGTGGTTTTTGAAGCACTAACTCCAGCTGCAGTCCACTCTTTGTGAATCTCCCCCACATTTTTGAATGGGTTTTGTTTCTCTTGCTTGTACAATTTTCTTCCACATCTTTTCCTTCCCTTTGCCTCTCTATTAATGTGCTTGGACACAGAGATCTGTGAACAGCCGGCCTCTTTAGCAATGACCTTTTGTGTCTTGCACTCCTTGTGCAAGGTGTCAATGGTCATTTTTGGGACAGCTGTCAAGTCAGCAGTCTTCCTCATGACTGTGTAGCCTACAGAACTAGACTGAGAGACCATTTAAAGGCCTTTGCAGGTGTTTTGAGTTAATTAGCTGATTAGAGTGTGGCACCAGGTGTCTTTAATATTGAACCTTTTCACAATATTCTAATTTTCTGAGATACTGATTTTGGTGTTTTCATTAGTTGTCAGTTATAATCATCAAAATTAAAAGGAAAGAACACTTGAAATATATCAGTCTGTGTGGAATGACCGTATACATTATACAAGTATCACGTTTTGAAGGGAATTACTGAAATAAATCTACTTTTTGATGATATTCTTATTATGTGACCAGCACCTGCATTTGTACCATTTGTAAAGAAAAGTGAGCAGGCAAAACACGTCTTATTTTTCTTATGGGATTCACATTCAACTGTAGGTCATAACAGAATGGCACAATCATAAAACAAAACATGACTACAACAAGTAAATGAACTGACCCCTGTTCAAAAGTCTGCATACCCTTCGTTATTAATATTGTGTATTGCCCCCTATAGCATCAATTACAATGTGCAGTCTTTTGTAATATGAGGCCCCGAATTCTTGCAGGTGGTATAGCTGCCCATTCGACTTGGCAAAAGGCCTCCAGGTCATGCAAAGTCTTTGGTTGTCTTGCATGAACCACACTTTTGAGATCTCCCCAGAATGGCTTGATGATATTATGGTCAGGAGACTGTGATGGCTACTCCAGAACCTTCACCTTTTTCTGCTGTAAAGTTGATAACACTGGAGAGTCAACTTGGCCTTGTGCGTAGGATCATTGTGGTGCTGGAAAGTCCAAGAGCGTCCCATGCACAGCTTTCATGCAGAAGAATGCAAATCGTCTGCCAGTGTTTTCTGATAATATGCTGCATTCATCTTGCCATAAATGTTCACAAGATTTCCCGCGAATTTAAAGCTCACCCCCCCAAAAACATCAGTTAGCCACCACCATGCTTATCAGTGGGGATGGTATTCAGTTTACTATAGGCATTGTTGAACCCTCTCCAAACATAACGCTTATTGTTGTGACCATAAAGCTCTATTTTGGTCTCGTCACTCCAAATTACAGTGTGCCAGAAGCTGGGAGGTGTGTGAAGGGGTTGTTGGGCATATTGTAACCAGGCTTTTTTGTGGCATTGGCGCAGTAAAGGCTTCTTTCTGGCGACTTAACCCTGCAGCTCATACTTGTTCAGGAATCATCGTATTGTGCTCCTTGAAACAATCACACTGTCTTTTTCCAGAGCTGCCTGTATTTCTCCTGAGGTTACCAGTCGGTCTTTCTTTGTATCACAAATTATTCTTCTGGCAGTTTTGGCTGAAATCTTTCTTGGTCTACCTGACTTTAGCTTGGTATCCAGAGATCTCTGAATTTTCTACTTATTTTCCACTTCAAGTGATTGAACAGTACTGACTGGCATTTGCAAGGCTTTGGATATCTATTCATATCCTTTTACATCTTCATAAAGTTCCATTACCTTGTTACGCAGGTCTTTTGACATTTCCTTTCTGCTCCCCATGGCTCAGTATTTAGCCTGCTCAGTGTTGTCCATGTGAGAGCTAACAAACTCATTGAAATGAACTATGTGATAATAAAGGGCTTCAGGTGACCGCTATCCTTAAATAAAAGACAGTTTTATAAAGGAAACTGTATATGTTTTTTCTACAGACATTAACAGCTGATGGAGAGGCAAGGTTATCCTGTCCAGTAAGATTTGGTCCCAACTGTACTTCCTTTGTTAGTTCTGGTTGTTGATTTGTTAATGTCCTCTTCCGCAGGCTTTGGCCTCCCATCGAGCCTATCTGCTCACGGCAAGGGTCCCCTGCAAGGTAAGGAGAAGTGGCGCCAGTTGTGGGTAACTGTGGAGTAATTGCGTGTGTGACTGTGTTTACTATACATGCTTACGTGTGTGCCTCTACATGTACATCCTAAACCTTCCTATGAAATCTAATGTGATTTTTCACAGGCTTCATAAAAAACATGTACAGACTGATAGTGAAATACTTACTGTTCTGACCATGGAATGTTCAAAAAGCAAGATATAGGAATAGACAGCAGCCAACATAAATATCTACTTAATATACAATCATAGAAACAGAAATAAAAAATGGAGTAGAATTGCCACAATCCAGAACAGCTTAATCCTTTACTAGATGTTCCCACTTTTGTGACATCCTTAAAACAGAACCAGAACAGTATGGTGAGAGTTACAGTGCATCATGATGACTCAAGGTCAGTTCTGTTCTGGTGGAGTTTAAATGACTGTGACTCCCTGATATGTGCTCTCTTGTGATGAGGACAGGGAATTCACTCTGTTACAAGAGTGAAGGTGAGGTTGGAGTGACATAACGTCAGGATGTGCCAAGGACATTAAATGACACCATCGTCCTCAAGCCACAATAATTCCGGATGGTCCTTCTTGGGAATGTTTGCTTAGTGAATCTCTGGGCGTGTTCTCCCTTGTTTTTGAGGAGCGCTTTTGGAATTCTTCGTGGTAGAGTGGCTGCCCCAATGAGCAAGTCCCTGCAGATTCTCTATTTCTGTTTGCCTTCTCTTTCTGAGTCACATTGTCTCAGTTTCCTCCAATGTCTTTCTATCCCCCTCGGTCTCTCTTTGCCTCTAACTATCCCTCTCATTCTCATTCTCATTCTCTCTCTCTCTCTCTCTCTCTCTCTCTCTCTCTCTCTCTCTCTCTCTCTCTCTCT
>JACXGJ010006586.1:20335-33889 GCA_016801105.1 Esox niger | reverse complement strand
TGTGGCCCTAACACAGGGAGAGAGGGGACCGGACGCTGTGGCACTAACACAGGGAGAGAGGGGCCGGGACGCTGTGGCACTAACAGAGGGAGAGAGGGACGTGGGGAAGTGGACAAGCGCTGCACAAATTGTGGTGGTGGCCCTCCCGGTCATTGCTTATTTATTTACCCTCTTTCCATTCGAGTCAGGCCTTGTATTAAATTGATCCCTCCTGCCACGTTTTGCCTTGTTGAACAAGCGCAAAGCCCCGTTAAGTGTCTGTGAAAGGCCTGTGATTGTGTTTGCGGTGCCCCGGGGTGTGCCGTGGACAGCCGCTCCCCCTATCTCCCCCGGACAGGCGGGATTAGAGGCTGGGAGAAGGGCTGAATGACCCTCTGGGGGAGAACAGGCAGGCAAGCATGCAGGGTCCGGGGCTCTCGTCTGCTGTCCTGAACACGCACATGCCACACACACACACACACAAAGGTGTACTTCCCCTCACTGTTTAACGTTGAGCTTAGCCTGCCTCCAGGACTAGACAGACGCATGGCCATCCTTAGGCACAGCAGAGAGTCTTGTACGCTTATCCACAACAACAGACTGGTTCCACATATCGGCCACGGTCAACCCACGTGACCACATGTTCCAATGTTGGGATAATATGCCCTCTGTACCGAATACGGCACACAGGAAGTAATGACAGAACGACTCGCGGTGATCGGACATAATATGTAGGTATAGACTTCTCATTGTGTTTTGACTGGACTTTATATGTATGTGTAGACTCCTTGGAAATTGTGTTTTGACTGGACGTTATATGTAGGTGTAGACTCCTTGGACATAGTGTTTTGACTTGACTTTATATGTATGTGTAGACTCCTTGGACATTGTGTTTTGACTGGACATTATATGTATGTGTAGACTCCTTGGACATAGTGTTTTGACTGGACTTTATATGTATGTGTAGACTCCTTGGACATTGTGTTTTGACTCGATGTTATATGTAGGTGTAGACTCCTTGGACATAGTGTTTTGACTGGATGGTATATGTATGTGTAGACTCCTTGGAAATAGTGTTTTGACTGGACTTTATATGTCACTGTCTGGTCTTGCAATCTTTGAACTGGTTCTTGACATATCAAATTAAATATGCAGATAAATTAAACAACAGTGTACTATAAAAACGCAATTTGTACACAGGTCAGGCTGATGAGCTGATCTGTTGGGGATGCATTTTAAAATCAGGGCCATGGCCATCGGTTACTCACCATTAGACACAGTCTTACGGATGTTGTACTGTGTACCACTTATTTTATTACCAATATAACTGTCATTGTCTATTTTCTGTCATTCACTGGGTGTAGAATAAAGACTGGATTGGATTCCCTGCTAGCTCCCGCTGAAAGGACACCATGAAAGAGAGGTTTTGGTATATGGGTTAGCAACAAGTATCTAGTAATGAAGAAAGACACCCTGACATCCCCGTCTTTGTCATCCACATCTGATTGAAGATACCCTAGGGATGACGTCCTGTCTAGCTATGGCCTTAGTGTAGCCATAATATAGAGCAGACATACAGTATATTGAATAAGTGTATGCTACAACGAGAAAACAGTTCCCTTTTTTACATGCCCATGTGCATGTTTTGACAGTAAGTACCACCGCTAGGGGCGGTAGTACATGCATGTTGCATTAAATGGAATAACGTTTTGCTAGTCGTAGTTGGTGTAGATGCCACCAAATCAAACCCTGTTGTTTCTTCGAATCACAACAAACACACTGTTTTTTTTTTCTTAATCCTAACCTAAACCACACAGCGGTATTAGAAATGCTTCCCTCCGCGTGAATCCAAATTTTAACCAAATTGGATTATCAGCAGGCTTTCTGATCACATGTGTGGGTCGACATCACCAACACAGACTAATTCTCCACACAGAACTTATATAAGTGAACCAGAACACAAAATTGGCACTCCGTACTATAATTGTAATATAAATGATAATACTAAAATAGGTGGATGTTCATATTTGGGATATGTTGCCATAATTACAGTGATATAAATAGAATGCCCATTGGGGTTCCCTTGCTGTGACTATAAAACAGATGAGGGATTATTTTTATTAAACATTTGCATCTCACATACATTATTATCCTTTTCGAATGATCCTTTGTGGCATTTGAATGTATCAGAATTGGGTATTTAAAAGCACTTCTGTGAAATTCATCAAGCCCTTCTCCAAAGCAGACCTGGAGGCTTTCTCTACTGGCAAATAGACAGCTCAAGTCAAACTAAAAGTGGCAGGTCTCAAATCAAATCAAGTCAAATCGAATTTTGTTGAAATGAGAATGTGAGAAATAGAGACAGGGAGGAAAAGTTTTCTCAACCTAATAGCTTGGAACAGTGGTTATACAGTTGAATAATGCATAGGGTATTCAACAACGTGAGTTAATATGAGTCGCAGGGACCCCAGCAAAATGAGTGCTTATTTATTTATTTATTTATCACATTTAGCCTCACAGTGAAGTGTTTTACTTTAAATTTTCTGGACAAGCTGGACTACAAGTAGAACAAAAGGACAATAGTCTTCATTCATGGATGCCAAGGTAAGCCACGGTTATCCTTTAAAAAACAATCTCATAAAGTCATTCCATTTTGTCTCTTTTTTTCATAACGTTCCCACAATTACAGATGACTTCTTTAACATAGAACTCATCACATGGAGGGAAACAGCGCCCCCCTCTCAGTAAGTGTAGCCCATGTTTCTGGGGCTGTCTTGTGAAGACTTCACCAAACCATTGACACCTGTGAGCATTTGGTTTCCTTTGAAAATAATCTGTTTAGATTATATTATCCTTTGAAAATAATAAATTCAGCGAAGATAGCTGTTCTAGTTTTAAGAAATATGGTGGACCAACCACGCATCACAGAAGTAGTATGCACATTCTACACAATCAAAACGCTTTCAGGAAATAAAATTCAGAGCTGGAAGGCAGACAATACTAACACACATTGCAAGAAAACAAACCTGCCTTTTCCTGTAACTGGAGATAGGGATTGCAGGCACTTGCTTAATGCCCTGTACCGGCCAGTCATTATACTCATAGCCTGCTGACCTGAGAGAATGGTATTTCATTTTCAATTCTCTGTATATTTTCACTTGTTGGCTTGTCATTGTAAATGAAAGATATTCAGGTTATCTAGACCTGTCCTGAACAATCACCCTAATCTTAAACTTAAACTTTTGCTGAATATGTACCTAGATACAATCAGGTCTGGAAATATTTGGACATTATGCATTTGAAGTGCAGACTTTCAGCTTTAATTCTAGGGGGTGAACAAAATATCATACGAAACATTTTCATACACAATCCCCTTATTTCAGGGGTTCAGATGTAATTGGGCAAATAAACACAATTCAGATTTGGCTGAATCTGAGCAGACAATATATCCCTATATACTTCAGAATTCATCTGGCTGCTTCTGTCATCTTTCGTATCATCAATTAACATTAGTGACCCAGTGCCATTGGAATCCATGCATGCCCATGCCATAACACTGCCTCCACCATGTTTTACAGATAATGCGGTATGCGTCAGGTCAGGAGCCGTTCCAAGCCTTCTCCATACTTTTCCTTCCCATTATTCTGGTACAGGTTGATCTTTGTTTCCACTATACAAAGAATGCTGTTCCAGAACTGGGCTAGCTTTCTTAGATGTTTTTTGGCAAAGTTTAATCTGGCCTTTCAATTCTTAAGGCTAATGAATGGCTTGTACCTTGTATTTGCTCTTGTGAAGTCTTCTCTTTATGGTAGACTTGGATAATGATATGCCTACCACTTGGAGTGTTCTTCACTTAGCTAGATGTTAGGAAGGGGTTTTTCGTTACCATGGAAAGGATCCTACGATCATCCACTATTGTGGACGTCCAAGCGTTTTTGTTTGTCTCCAACTACTGTTTGCTCCCTGGGGTTTAAGGCCGGTTGTTTCGTGAAAGCACTTTGTGACAACTGCTAATGTAAAAATGGCTTTATAAAATAAATTTGATTGAAAATAAATTGGATTGTGTTGCAGAGTTTACCAGTGTGTTTTCTTCTCAGAATGTACCAAAATGTTGATTTGGCCATGTTCCTGCTATTTCTCTGATAGATGTATTTTTGTGCAGACTAAGGATGGTCACTTTCACTTGCATTGTGAGCTGCTTTGAAAGCATATTGTGGGTTCACCACAACAGCTTCCAAATGCGAATGCCACACCTGGAATGACCTCCAGACATAAACTGATGAAGAAATAACCTGTCCATGAAACCTTAAGCCCATATTTATTATGTAATTTTAACTTGAATATATTTTGGTAAATAATTTGGTAAGACATGGCTAACTTGCAAAATTCACCCTTGACCTAAAATGAAAATCCCATGTTAACTTGTAGGGACCAGCCCACATATTTTTTTCAGGGACTTCAAGTCCCCATACATAGACCAGGATCAAACGGATGCATCAATAGCCTACTATAGACAGCAGCATGATATCATTTATCATATCGGTATGTTGACTGGCCCAAATCATTTTGCTACCTATCTTTATCTGTTGTCGCCGAATGAGACTCACCACTTCTAATGTACATAGCACTTTGTATGTTAAATTATACACTTTTTTTGCACACCTTTACATCCACACAAAAAATAAGAATCTACCAGTATAAAGGATTTGCGTATTGCAATGAAGGGGCCGGAGTATGCAATTTTTTTTAATAGTGAGAAGTTCTGAAAGACTTCTGAAAGAAAATCTTCACTAAATTGTTTGTAAAACCCCAACCGTGTGAGGTAGAACAAACAAGTGTGACATAGCAAACAAAAGCAGGCTCCAAGATGGCGTTGTTTGTTTTCATCTGTGACTTTCCCTAGCAGCGTGAGATCAGAATTCATTATCATGCTTTCCAACAAAACCGACTGTCTCAACTGAAACGTTTGGGCTACAAAAAATAACTACCCCCTCAGTTAAACTCAGTGGATTCTTTGTGACCCAGAGTTGTTGGAAATTATTTGATGATGTGATGCACTCAAGCTTCTGAGAAACTATTTAAATGTAACCATGTCTTGTGGTTATTCAAAGAAAGAATAAAATCAGCAGACAGAGTGAGTACACTGACCAACTTAAATATTATATAAGGAATCTTGAGACTGTGGTTGGTGCAATTCCAATGTCAGTTGATGCAATTTGAGCCATTGGTCACTTGGGTTCCCTGTCTGAACTAGCTGCACCCATAAAAAGTTGAGAGAATAGTGACAGCTCTTTTTCTCTCATTCAGGAACTTTCAGGAACTCTTTCTGGTTTGAAATCAGTAGGCTTAGTTATTAACTAGCCTAAAATCAGGATTTATTATCAAGCTAGATCATGTTCTGTACATGACTGTTACAATTAATATGCTTTAATTACTTTGTTGGATAGATTTGCAGTGCAGTTCTGTGATGATTCAATTCCTCGGTTCAAATTATTCAAACCGTGTGAATGCTGTCTACGTTTTGTCTCAACTTAATGATGTCATTAAACAAACCATAATGAAATTGCCCATACAAGTGTATCTGTGGCTCTCTGACCGCACCTGCTTGAAGATGCATTCTCCAATTTCTGGTCAATCGTGCTCTTGAATCAAAACATGTCCCCTGTGACGCGGAGCTGACCGACATCTCCGTCATCTCCCGCTTTTCCCAGTTTCCCATTATTCACGAACTCACCCTGGACTCCGTCATTGTCCAATCATCACTCACACCAGGTCCCAATTAAGTCATCAGTATGTATTTACCACTGTGTTTCTCCACTACTCCCCTCATTGGTCGGTCATTGTTCCCTGTCTCCGTATGTTTCATGTCATTGGTCCATTTAGTTTAAACCTTTGTTTTCATTCAGTTCAAGTGCTCTGTGTTTACGTTCCATTAAAACATGACATTGAATGCCACTCTGCCTGCGCCTGGTTCCTCCTCTCCACCACTACACTATCGTTACATACCCAAAAATGTTGCAGTAGCCTTGTGCCAATATCTGCTCAAAGTCATCAAAACCACTCCTGTTCAGACCTGGAATTACTTGAATAACTCTGGTTTGATGTGATTCTACTGCACAAACTGTAAACAACAAATAAACAATCCGGTACAAAATGGAAGGTTAAATTTTACTCTCAAAAATCCCAGATTGCATCTTTATTAACGATGTGAAATGTGACCGATATTTGTACAACATTATCCGAGTGCAAACACGCTGAGGTTGACTAGCAGCAAAGACAGCAGGTCTAACATAGCGGATCCAATCCAACTTGTCAAATGAGAAAGAATGCAGATGTTAACATCAATAAAACTCAAATAGCCAATGAAAAAATGATGTTCAGTGAACATTAAGTACAATTATTTTTTATTGGCCAGACTGTCAAAAGCTGAACATGCTGGTGCTTTTTTCAATCGCCCCTTTATGTTTGTGGCCAGTGCTGAGCCAGGGTTTTGCTTTGGATTATGGTCACCCCCAATGTACAAAAAATACTAAACTCTTTTATCAACCTAAATATGAAGCAAGCACAACAGGTTTCATTAAGTGCATTCACATAGTGGAGTATTAGTGTCTGTAATTCTAACACGTGTTTCACCCAATTTATTCAAATGGCATTGCAAATACTAAGTTCATAACTCCCAATGATTTGTATCAATGTAGAGGTGCCATTCATACCCAACCAAATCAAAGTGATGAGGATCGGGGATTAAAACGGTTACCTGTTTCAGGATAAACCACAGTAAAATTCCATTTATTACCATTTAAAATTGCAGATGTCATTAATATTGTGTTTGGCACAGTACGCAACGTACGTTACCGGCACAGCACGCAATATGGGTTTTGTTTTGTGTGAAAACATGGCGGGAAGCAGTGACGGAGCTCTGGATATTTTTTTGCCTTCTAAGAGGACCAAATCTGAAGAGTGGTCATATTTTCATCTGAGGGAAACTTAATCGAAGACAGTGACCCAGTCTGCAGAACCTGCAAAAAAAATGCTAAAAAAACACTTCAAATCTCTTGAGTCATCTTCGTGACCACCCGCTATTTTATAGCGATTGCAAGGTAAGTTAAACTGTACAAAGTAAATATGCTGATATTTTAACATTTCAATCGCAAATGAACAAATATGCATACATTGGCCTATAGGATATTATTACCTTATTGCTTAATGAACGAGAGAAAAAAATGTCAAATCAGTGCTCACTTGAGACCTTTCTTTTGCAGATCTGCTATGTAGGAGAAGTAATTATTTGATGACAGAGTCAAACGGTCCTAAGCTCACAAAAGCAGCACACGTACACATTGGATGCAAATATCAATAGCAAGAATCATGTTTGAAGAACATAGGATGCATTGTCTCGAAGAAACATTTGCCAAATAAACTGTGACTCATTATTTGAATAAATGGACCATGGACTGTATATTTGGTCAGAGAAAAAAGTTGGACTGTACTTGATGTTCTATATCTATTCTTTTCTAGTTTTTGTAATTTAAATTGTGCACAGTCGATATGATAAAGTCCCTTTGAGATTGAAGACATTTCTCTTGACATTGGTAGGTTTTCATAAGTTCAGGAAATTAAAATCCGAGAGGTGCACCATCATTGGGAAGTGTGAGATTAACTCTTATTGTAACAAAGACATTAAAATACACGGAGAGACGTGCAGTAACATAGGCTAAAATAGCGCAATTAACAACAAATAAAACATCTTATGCGTTGTGATCCAAATTAATATGCTCTAGTTTTAACGAAGCACATTACTTTTTTGTTTCAACTAACAATTTTAAACTCCAAGTTTCCCTCGGAGATGAATCTTGGGGCTGTAACTTACCAACTGAAGTAGCCTAGTACATGTGATGTAGCTTCGTAAATAAATATGACGAACGCAAACAACAATCCAAACATTTATGTGCCTTTTGTTCAGGAAATTATGGCCAAATAACTTAAGAATAAATTAAAAAGAAATGTTATGTTTTGCATGTATTTTTTTCACTGTACCCCTAATAACCATTGTTTTATAGACCATCCTAACCACGCAAAGGGGAAGTGAACATTAGTATACTGTACACTATTATTATATTAGGAAAAATAACTGATATAGGCCAATATAACCCTCTGGCAATGCAATCTGTGCTGTCGATTAACAAACTAACCTGGCAATGTAAATCGGACATATAAAAACAAAAACATTCTATGACTCCGACATTTTGGCTGTTACTGCGACCCATAGAACAAGCAAGTAGTCCAAAAGGACGATAAGGCACCATGAGGAACGAATTGGAAGAGAAGAAGTATGATTAATATTGACAAATAATTTCTTGGACGGAGCTTCCTTGCCACGGGCCACAGAGGAATGATTTGGAAGAGGGGTAGGGTATTCAATATGGGCGGAGCAACCCTGGGCAGAGCTTTCTTGGGTTTATCTTCCATGCTACGGGCATCAGACAGACATTATTGATACAAACTGCTGAAATTCAATAGGAAGATCATTACAAAAAGATTAAAAATCTATTAAATCAATATAAATAACATTACAAATTATAATATACCAAAAATATATAGATTTGAATCCATCTTTAGGCCCTCTCTGAGGGCGTTGAAGGCCCTGACGGTTCCCCTATGGATTTCCTATAGTCAACAAAGAGAAACTACAGTTGCTGTAAAAATGTTGGACCATGTATACTGTATATGGTTGACAACTCATGCAAAAATTATGGGTAAAGAAAAGTGTCACATCTCCTAAAATGTATATGTTTTTTTAAATACATTTCTTTGTAACAGCAATAAAGCCCAATTTATATACAAATTGTATCAATTTAAGGTCAGACAGACACCGTTAAAAATAGTGATTTTGCATACATCTGTTCATTTTCAGATTTTGAGATATTTTGCATTATTTCCATACTTTCATAAAACGTAAAAATCGTTCAAAAGCAATTGATATAAATACCTGATTTATAATTTTATCTAAACTCTGTCAACTACACTTAATTTGCATATTTTTATAATTAAATAAATAAGACTCATAATACCAAAATATTTGGTATTTCTAATTACATGCAACTGTTAAGGTTTCAGTCTGATAAAAGTAAAGGGAAAAAAATCGTATTATAGGGTGGTGCCTGGCCTTAACATTTACAATGTAAAACTAAAGATGGAATTGCTAAATGATCCATGGTAGTATGCACATCTTAAAACCATTCCTTTCTGCTAAACAGAAATTGCAAATGAAGGTAAAAGACTTCAGTATGTTGTCCAGGACAACCTGTCGCATCTTTGGGACAGATGTAATAATTAAATGGAACAGAATCGCTGAAGAACTTAAGGCAGAACTTATACTGTAACACACAGATCAGTGACAAACTGGGATACAATTCTGTATGTCCACGGCTCAATACCATGACCTTTATCCCTTGTGTTCCATCCTTGGATGACTGCCTTCGGTAGACAGGCCATGTAAAATACAAAGCAAGCCACTCTATTGCTGTTTGGCTCCAGTCAAACACCTGCTTGGCTTATCACTCCAAAACAGTTGACCAGCAATAAGACCTCATGTTTATTCATCGTGGTTAGACTGACCTGAAGAGCAGGAGAGACGAAGGACAGCCAAACCGACAGCTCTTTCTTTCAAAACAATTTAACAGCTTTTACCTAGAAAAACAGGTCTGTTCACAGGCACACAGCAGAGACATTCTATCTCGCAGAGATTGAAACAAAAGAGAGATAAACAGAGGTGAAGGAGCCAAAGAGTGAGAGGACTCACACTCTCCCTTTCTCTCTCTCTAGGCTGTGCCTTAAGCTTGAACTTTGGTGGTGACGATGAAATAAAATAACTATGTGTTACCATAGCGATAACAGTGGAACACATAACTAAGTAGCATGAGGGATGGGGAGCGTCTCGGGGGGCCCTCCAGCTTTTATGTGTCAGCCGCAATCCTCTATCATCAAAGCCTCTTCTCTACTCTCAGCGTCAAGACAGAAAGACATTGGTGGATCATTAGTCTCCAGTGAAGAAGCAAGTCATTTATTCTTTTTGACAAAAGCCAGAGAAAGAGAGAGAGTGAGAGAAAGAGACAGAGGGAAAGATAAGGAGTCTTCTCATCAAGTCAATATCTTGGGGCAGTAACCCGGATCCCTTTAGGGTACCTGTGCAAGTATGAAGCCGGCAGCCTCAGACTTCCATCTCTGTGAAGTTGTAGCCCTTTGCAACACATCAATACGCTGAACTTTTCCTGCCGAGTACCTGTGCTCTCCAGCGTGACCCGTGCCTCCTTTATCTATTCTGTTTAAAGATACAGGCACGTTGGGTGAACGGAGCGGCTTGATTACCTCCTGGGACACCTGCGCAAGCTAGCTCTCCCTTCAAGTTTGCCAAGTCTGAAAGCCCTCAGAAGTTTGTTGACAGATCTCTCCCTGCGCTGGGACATCCATGGACACAGTAACCTTGGAGTTTGGGAAAGATCAAGTGCGGCGGTGGGGTTTTGTTTATGAGGAAAATGTACAAGGGCGTAATGCAGAGAGAGACCTGGTTAATGTTGAGCATTGATGTCTTATTACTTATTCCACTGGGGACTAATGTCTGCCGGTTTATTATTTTATTTTAATTGCTTTCTTATTAAGACATAGACAATCAGGTAAGATAATTTTTAATTAGGGATCCTAATCAAGAACAAGGGAGGAGCATTAACCTGCAAACACTCCTCCCACTGTTGAATAAATCTGACAGCTGTAAGAACAGCATATACGAAATATGTTCTAGCATAACCTTATAGGGTTAAAGGCTACCAGTAAACTACCTAATTTGGAAACCTATTGTTTAAGATATTGTATAATATATTGCAATGTGTCATGAACAACATATTGTAAGTATGCATTTTGATTTCAATGTTTTGGCCTCAAACTGTTTTAAGTCAGTTGTTTAAAGTCAATAGTTAGTGAGTTAATTGCTGACAATGCTACTGCTGATTATAGATCATTTTATTTATGAGGCTATTATCTCTAACTGTATACTGTCTACTACTGACCCATGAACAACATGAGTTCACAAAACGAGTACCATGGTTGAATACATTTATTTTTCAGTTATTGAAGTTGAATTTACCAAAATTAGGATTTCTATAAATGTCAGTTACCAATATTGCAGAAAATGTTTGTTATCATTGGTAAACTATAGGTAGCTTTGCAACCCTAAATCCTTAATAGTGTGTGTGGGTATACAGAGATACAGTATATAACAGTTTCGTAACAGTCACACATTGTTATGTAACAACACATACACACATTAAACTGAAATTACTGTAGCTTATGTGATAAGTAATTATCTATAGAATAATACAAATAATCTTGGTTACACGTGAATAAAATTATCTTTTAAAAGTTTGTCACATATTGTTTTTTACTTCTTGGTAGAACTTTATCAACAGTGATAACTGTTGTGCAAAGGAAACCATAGGCCTCACTCCTCCCTCTGCTAATTTCAATGGTGTTAATCATCTGTGTGGACAGGCGAGAAGAGAAGCACTAAACTTGTAAGAAGTGTGTGAAGAGGTTTTCAGCACAAAAACACCCTTCCAAATAATTAATGATGAACAAAGAAATGCTGCTACAAATCACCAAATTATTAATGTCAGCCGTGACACGGTCTTGCGATTTACACACAGAACCAGACCGCATGGGATTATAGAACAAACAAAGAAGCAATATTTTTCAAGACCATCATTTTCAGGAAACTACAAGAACATTGGGTGACCATCATTGTCAGGAAAGCTCAAGAAAACGCTGTGACCGTTATTTTCAGGAAGCCACAAGAACATCGTGTGACCATCATTTTCAGGAAGCCACCAGGGTACGCTTCATATTCCTGTACAAAAGTGTGCGTGTCACAATAGCTCTTTGTGTCGGTCGGACGACATATCGACGCCTCGCTGTGATGTACACTGCAGGCTGAATAATGTATGCACGCCGTGTAAACATACAGTACGCTTAGCTGTGACATTTCCTGAGGAGTCTGGTGGTCTTTTCGGGAGCCAGCTCGTTGTGTGTGGGTACTGAGCTGCACAGCTCCACAGGTAGGGAGGACATCGATCACGGCGAGCGGCCATTAGACTCAGGCAGGGCCGGGTTGGATAACGCTCCCGCCGCTGCCGCCCATGGGTCAAGTGTTTGGCGGGCCAGCAGTAATCAAGCCGACAGCGGGCTCCCTGTCAGGGTGACGGATAACGTCACCGCGTCCCTACCGAGCCCACCGCCTCATCTCAGAAGCACGCACACACAAACACTCATAGAGAAACGTGCATGCGTTCGCATACTGACACTGGCATACAAAACTGCATCATGGCCCCCCTCTGGAGTCCGGAGGAACAGGAGCTAACAGTGAGCCTGGAAAGGAAGGATGGAGTGGAAAGAGAAGTGACAAAAAATTATAGGGAGAGGAAAAGGGGAGGAAAGAAAGAGAAGGATGGAAATAGAGGGAGAGAGAGGAGGGAGGAAAAGTGAGCAGGGGAGGGAAGAAAGTGTGGAGTGTCGTGAAAGAGCAGGAACACAGAGGGAAGGGAAAGAGAAGAGGGAAGGAGTAGAGTATACAGGGAAGTGAAAGAGAGAGGAGAGACTGTAGAAAGAGCAGGGGATTGAGCAAGGAAGCAGAGCGTATTTGAGCCAGGCGATGGGAGTGTGAGGGATGAGCTCCCTGTGCTAGGAGGCCTTAATGAGCATTGGCTCTAAACCCCAGAGAGTGTCTGTATCTCACTGCCTCCATCACTCCCTATCTCCCTCTCTTTGCCTCTCTCTTTGCCTCTCTTGTCGGCAACACTGCACACAGACACAGCAAAACACAGGATAAACACACACACACACACACACACACACACACAAACACGCACACGCACCCACGCACACACTCCCACGCACAACAACCACAGAGATGGAAAGAGGTCTCATCTGTGTATGCATACCATTATAGCATCTGTTCCAGCATCGGCAGAGCCGTCTCCATGCTGAAGTATTTAATTTTGGTCAAATCCATTGGCTGATCCATCTAGATGACTCAGTTAGAGTAGCCTGATGGCCGTGCTGGAGTCATGGGGAGGAATCAGACAGTAAGGGTGGACAATCCACTCTTTTTGCGTGAAAGTTCCATTATGTTGATGAAATAAAATGGCGTATGCCTTCAACGTTCTCTAAGCATCTCTATGACACACACGTCTAATGTGGCTATCTAAATGGGGACATCAAAATATCTTCTCCTTTAAAATACGATAATCTTAACCCAAAACCCAATAATAATAATACGCACCCTGAACTTAACACATAGCACAAGTAATTGCATTTTCATAATGAGGACAGGAAACATTTTCCTGTTTACTACATTTTACAGGTTTAGGTTACAGTTTAAGGAAAGGTTTGTCCCTCACTCCCACACACACACACACACACACACACACACATAAGCACACAAGCACACATGCACACATGCGCACACCCACACACACACACACACACACACACACACACACACACACACACATAAGCACACAAGCA
>JACXGJ010006586.1:0-20235 GCA_016801105.1 Esox niger | reverse complement strand
GCGAGAGGTCCTAATAAACCAATAAACCATCTCTGAACCAAGGGGAGAAGTACTGGAGCTGCTGCACAGATAATAGCCACTTCATGCATTAGCCAAACACCTGTGGTCATAATGACTTGGTTGTTGTTTTTTCCCTTCTTCGTAGCGCATCATCTCTAAAGACTAATGTGGCCTTGATAACCACTCACTTATCACTGCACACAGCTTTAGTTCTGGATGGAGGGACAACACGCCGATGGATAAGCTGCTGCTGGGTGCAAAGCCTTTTGTTTCATCCTCTTCCATAAAAAAAGCCCCTCTATTTTCCTCCAGGAAATAGCTGAAAGACAAGGTAACCAGATATCCTGATTTATGGTTTGACGCGAGCGAGCCATGAAAAATTGAAAAATGATGAACAACTGGACAAAAACGGAGGGGGAACAAGTTGCAGAGGCGACAGAGGGGACAGCCGTAAATCTGGGCCCGGGACAGGGCAGGAGATGAGACGTTTGTGTGCAGAAGTAAGCACAGGAATCCCATTGGAAAGACCCACGTGTATGTGTGGTTTGTGGGTGTTCGTGTTTTACTATCCGAGTGAGGGCTATGATTGTAAAATAAGAAAAATCACACGAAGTGATGACATTTGGCTGGTCTTCTATAACAAGAAGCTTTAACTGACTTGGGGTTAAGTTCAGGGATTGAACTTCAGGGTTAGGTAAATATTAGCCATAAATGATACTGAGGATACATTTTGAGTTAGTGCAAGTTTAAGTTTAGGATAAGGCTTAAGATTTGGTTTAGAAAAGAAAAAGAAAAATTTACTACTACAACTGATTTTTTTCATATTTGGTCAAGTACACGTTTGCATGTGTCTAAAAACGTTTGCATTTACATTTGCACCTGCATAGTGTTGGTCAATGTGAGAGAAAACATGGCCAGTCGTACAGAACAGGAGAAGATGGAAGAACATAAGCTCCACCTACACAGCAAAGGGATCAGACCAGTGCTTGACTAAAATGAAAAAGATAGAGGATCAGTCAGGGCAGGAGTGTGGGGTGCTTAGAATTAATCAATCATATGTATTTTATAAAGCCCTTTTTACAGCTGTAGTTGTTACTAAGTGCTTTTACAAAACACTCGATCTTAACCCCAAGGAGCAAACAACCGTAGTGTTGAACTTCAGTGGCTAGGAAAAACTCCCTAAGAAGTTCAAAATTTAGGAAGAAACCTAGAGAGGATCCAGGCACAGAGGGGTGACCAGTACTCTTCTGGCTGTGCTGGGTGAACATTTTAAGAGTCCAAATTGTAATAGTTAATCAAAGCATGTGGGCTAAACCCAGAGTCTATTTAAACCTAGTCCAGATCGGAGGCATGACCAGATGAATGCGTGTCAGCAGAGTAGCAGCTAAAGTCATCAGGTATTGTCTTGATCTGCAACACAACCAGGAGGACTTTGGACAGGGACAGTAATGAGTCAAGCCTGGTACTTCGCAGGTGTGGGCCAAGACCTCATGTCCTCCTAAACTTAAAACGACAGAAGACAGGGAACATGTTTAACCTAGACCCTACCCCCCAGCACAATAATATAGCAGCGTAAGACCTTGGGGCTGAGACAGGGGGGTGTCCAGTGACACTGTGGCCCTATCCGGGGAGGCCCCGGACAGGGCCCAACAGGCAGGAAATCAACAGCACGGCTTTCATTAATTGTTTCAAAATGTTGTTTAAGGGTCCAATGCTAACTTTATTTCTCACTGGCCCAAATGGGCCAGTTGGTCTGACATATACTGGCCCGAAATGAATAAAAGAAAAAACATTATATAATTGTATTTAACCGATAAATAGTATGTTAATATCATAATGATTTATTCCAGAAATTTGCATGTGATATGACATATGAGACATGAGAGCTGACACAAGCAATTGCTCATTATCATCTTTTAATGAAGATGCTTCCTTATTAGATTTGACATGAAATCTTTATTATTTTTTTTATTATGTATTTTTGGTGACATAAATATGGCGCAATACACTATGTGCACTAGTTGGTTGATGGCTTCTGGTGTGTTACTGCTAGCAAACGCTTAGGCAAGTGTAGTTAACAATACTCTTACAGTCGACATGCCATGTCTGTGTGGTTTCCCTATCAGGGGCGTGTCCAGAACATTTTGACTGTGGTGGCCAAGGTGGGGCCCATTTAGGGGGTCCATTAGATATGAATCCCCAAATATATATCTTTTCATTACAATTGTATTTTTTCATAATTCAATACATTAAAGGATTCATCTTATAATTCTATCCTTTCCCTGTTCAAATGAAACAATTCCAAATGTATTGTTCATGTTTGCATTCAAGGTCAGAATTGTATATCATTTTACCATATACTGTTCACTTGAAAATGTATCACTACCAACTCCAAGCTATTTCAAGATAACTCAAGATGCAACATTCTACTTTCCACCCATCATAATGTTGCATTAAAGTCAGTGGTACTCAAATCTTTCCTGAAAAAACACATCCGCCTCAAAATGTTGTAGTTACCTTGAAGCAGCTCACCTGAAACAAGCAGCCAGTTGGTTGACAAGTTGATTGAGGTGCCCTAGTTCTGGAATACATCTAATGGAATGGGGGTCACCAGGAGAGATTTGATAATCACTGCATTAAGGTATTCAAGCAGGTCTATTCCCAGTCTGAACTAATGGACAAATGTTATAATGTCCATTTCCCTACTGATAAGTATTGCTAACATCTCTTTATAGGTCAGGTAGCCTTTTTTGCCGGACTGTGTAAGCAGAGCCGGCTAAGAGCGAATGTCACTGACTGACTGACTGGTTACCCCCCTTGCTATGGATAAACGAGGGATCTCTTAAGTTTTTCCAGAGATGTATTTGTTTCACTCTATTAAATACATTGAAAAACTGTAATAATCAAAGTCTATTCTGCTCATAAGTTCTTAGGTTTCTAAGAGCAAGCTGAAATCCGCAAATAAAAAAACTTCAGTGAACCAACCACTTCGTATACTGATTGATGACAAGCTTTTGCATATTGTAGGCTACATGTTAATAGAAGTACAGACCGTGTTTTCATGTATGCACCATTCTTTTGAAAACAGGAAGTAATGGGTGAGTTCAGGCTTTGGGAGTAGTCAAGCTATGGATTATATTTGTACAGAGTCACTGAATGCCCTATTCCTGTTACCATGTATAGTTCTTGAAAATACCTTTAGAATGTGGCTGCACTGAGCACGATGCACTGGATTGTGAAACATCTGCAAATGATATATTAACAAGATTAGTTAGGTAAGAGTCATGTTGTGCTTATAGGCTTTAGAACACCTGCCAGGAAAATGTTTTGTTGGACGGAGTATGAAAATAATGTGTTAGGTAATTAGACTTTTAGGTTCATTGTTTGTAATGTAGAATTGAGTGCAAGCATTTATAAAAACAAGATATGGTGTAGATATGGCAATGGGTGATGAAAGATTGTTTTCAGGTATAAGAGGCTCCCTTTCACCATCGCCACCTTACTGATGTGCCCTGGTAAAGGGATCTTCTGCATGTTGCTGGTCACTACTCCATTAAGCATTTAAAGACATAAATGCATCCTGTTACTAGGACACCAGTAGGTGAACTTGAACATATTGTACACAAGTTAGTGTTAAAATTGTTGAAAGGTGAGATGAAAACAAAAATTGCAAAAGTTTAGATATCATTCTATTACCTACAAATTCCACAGCTGGAATTTGTGCTGGAAATACTTTTTCATCTCGATAGATACTCCCAGATAAAGTGCCTTAAGACCAAAATGGAAACTGATGACAGCGATTGCTGATGACCGGCATTATTGAGTTGATCTACTTGAGTAACAGCCTAACAGATCACAGAGTTTTGGGGATGGAACCTGGGGTGGCCAATCAGATTTCAACAGTTGTTACCAGTCCGTTTGACCGCAATACACGTGACATGCTGTAGGGTTGAGGTTTTTGGTAGTTGTTTGTTCCCTTAATAAACGACCCTGCCATATCGGCATTTGTCGGGAACATACCACATGAACGGCAGTACAGGTCCCTTGCCATCGTCCATGAAAACAAAATAATCGCATATGCTTTGCCTTGTATGATTCCATATTTGAGTCCTACTCTAGGATGCACTATGAATTATGATTGGTTAAAACAGATGAGCCACCAAATATTATAGGTCAAAAAGACAACACCAGTACTGTACCACACAGTGTAGGGAGAAGAAGTACCACAGACTCATTTTAATGCAAGAACAAGAAAAATATTAAGTGGAAGGAGTGACAAAGATGATGAGCAAACGTTTGAAAACGATACTATGAATTTAAATGGGGAAATTGAGCACGGGCCACGGGCGAGCGGGTCATCGTTAATGTTGAACAATAGTTGTTTAATTCACATCCATTTAGCAGTCTAATCTTTTTACAGTGTATTTCGGGCCCTTACACGTGTCTTACTACAGATTTCAGACTACATTTTTTAATAGATCTACAGTAGTTTGGCTAACATGCTGTCTGAGATTTGGATGAGTTACCTAAGTGATGTCGTCTTCGACTATGCTTCGTCTCTGCCTATTAAAGGAATACAGTTCTTATACATTTATACATTTTCTGTAAATGAATAAAGTTACTAAGGTTCAGATCTGCTGGTATAATCACACATCTTCCCGTGTTTAGCTGTCACAATAATAACTGATGGCTGAAGTAAAAAAAAAACATAATTTCATTCAGACTGTCATCAATCTAGTTGTTACCTGACACTCGTCCCTGCTCACACTTTCTCTTTTGCTGCAGTAGAATGAAAAAAATATATAAATAAAACGTATCCGTATAATTTTTTTTTTTTCTAAATGGATACACTTGTCTGGCATCTGACTAGTGAGCCTGGGAATATAATTACCTACTGTACTTTTAGCTAAGCTTGCTTTGACTTATGTCTGTGTTTCTATCTCAGCATAACTGTGGATAGAATTGGTCTGCTTTGAGAATGCTACATTCATGTCTACTATATGAAACCATCTGGAGAGCTCCAGAAGGCCTAGCTAATGTTCAGATTACAAGGTATCTAGAATGGGACTAGGTTGAAGGCCTGCACTCCCCTGGGTTGAGTTGTTGGCCACAGTAGCCAGCCATTGTGTAAAATCACATTATTTGATGTCAATCAAAGAGATAAAGTAGGTTACCTCAAAGCAAGTTGGCTAACTACATGGCTACTGTTTAAGGGAGAATCCATGTAATTGCATTTCCAGTGGTGTCTGATTTATTTCCCAACAGTGCAGGGAGAAATGTGCCTGGTAACAACATTAGTGCTAGCTAAATCATTAACTTGCTAGATAGTTAGCCATGCTACAAGCTATGTTTTTGAATTGGTTTGATGGTGTTTTGTCTTTTGTTATCTTATAGACTAGGGGCCAACTTGCTGTCAATAACAAATCTCTCTCCAGCCTTGCTCACAAACACATACATACATGCAGGTGAGGGGTCTCGTTGTATGCTCCTGAATCCTTGTCTCCATTTTTTATGACGTGTTGAAGGACAAGGTGAGAGGGGAAGGATCTGAAGGTTTCTTGTTTGTGGGTTCTGGGTGGCAGAGGGTACAAGAAGAGATATTCCCACAAGACAGATTCACAGCGGGTAAACTTGAACAAAGAGGAGTCACAACCTGAATGCCCACACACTATTGCTATTCCTTGTAGATCCTGACTTTAATCCACATTGATCAACCTTTTTTTATGCTGCTCTGTGTGAATCTAGGCAGATGACAGGCTAGGTTACTTGTTTTATACAGGAGAAATGTTGCTTTGAACGCCTGTTCAGCGGACAGCTCTGGCACACATACTGAAAAGAGGTACGCTGTTCTTTAAAAATGAGAAGTGCAGGTACGGCACTTTGTCTTAAATCGTGCATTTAATTTGAGCCCTCCTGTTCTTCTCGACATCCACACCCACCCCCCCAAAAAAGAATCTGCCTTCCCGGCGCTGCTTCTGCATAGCTGTAGGCTAGCAAGGCCACTACCGCTTGGCTGTTGGAAGGCATCCAAAGGCCCTGTATAACACGCCTCACTCTCATTAAGTATTAAGCAGTGAGTCAGGCCTTAAATCATCCAGGTGGTCCCCAGCCTGCTGACCCTCCTACGCCTGGCGGAGGCAGGGGCAGAAACAGTGTTTCATCACTGATACAGCCAACTGGACACCCCGCTGATTTAATGGAGTACAATTACACTGTTTCTGACACAATAGACGGCTAACATTTATACATCTCCCTCCCACTACTGTACAGCCATGGGCAAACATACATTTATTTTGCCACTAAGCTTCATGCTGCTTCACATATACGTACACTGGATGAAGTGGTTAGCGCCAGCCCCACTCACATACTATATGATTATTGAATACCTTTTTTCAACCATTTAAAAAAAGCAAGTATACAGTCGTATTTAGTGTGCTGTGCTACCTGCGTGCAGTAGATGGCCTCCTGTGGGGCTGGGATTAAAACTCTAAGTGGTGTACCAAGAGAAGACAATCAGAAGAGACATGGCAACAACACAAATAAAACAGCAAACTAACTTTTGCACCAAATGACACCAAAACACTGCATGAAATATCATCACAACACAGAACTACAACAGCAATACAACTCAGCCAGAAAACAGACTGGTCAGAAAACAACACATCAGGACAACAACACAATGCAACAGTAACAAAAGAAAACAAACTAACAACACAACATGAAAATACATGGTAACAACACAGCTCATCCACAACTTTATAACACCACAACATGACAACAACAACAACACATTGCACAACAACAAAACAGCACAATGTGACAACAACAAAACACGCAAACAACAAAGCACAACAACAACACATCATCGTTAGTGTCAACACAACAGGACGATCAGATAGTTTGGTAACAAAACATTTCAAAAACGATTGAGACAACACAGCACAGAATGTTTGCTTTAAAACACCCACCTGATCAAGTATTTTGACTGACAACACATTCTCATTAACAGTGATGACCACAGCACAACACGACAACCTGACAAAAACAGAACAAGAGAGCAGTACCAAGAACAAGACGGCCAAACAAAATGACAGGCAATTACAGCTGTGATTGAGTCTTTGAGTGTGTTGATGGAACCATAACCATCTAGCTACAATTATTTTTGCAGTTCGTTTGAGTCCCTAGCTGAAGAGACCTTTATGTGCAGTAGGTATGAGAAAAAGGGGGGGGGGGCGCTACAGGCATCAACCAATGGTTGTTTCATCAGATTATCTAGGACGGATAGTTTATAAAAGAGTACCAAGAGCAGTGACATGTACTATAAGGTGCACTGCTATCCCACCTGATGGCCAACCAGTGGCAAAATCGGATGCTCTGTTTACGTAGCCCTTAACCGATGTGTAGCCCTGGGGGAAGGACGGGAGAGACTCAGGTGTTATTTGTTTAACTCTAAAGTCAAGACATAGTCAGTAGTTAACAGGACACACATATGGTCCTACTATTTCTGTGTCTTGCTGGTCTGATTAAGTCATGTTCTGAGGCCCTGGAGGATGGTGACTTGGGCTGGGTTGATGATGGTGACTGGAGTGGGCTACTAGGACACACAAGAGCACAACCCGCTCAAGCAAAAGTAAACCTTAGAGACAGCTTGCTTTCCCCTACCTATGCGCCATGTGAATGCTAGCACGCTAATGGAGCACAATCGCACAATGAAGTAGAGCCACCGGCAGCTAGATTGGAGGTCATCTTGACACACACTGGTAGGTACTCAGAAGAGCAATAGGGGTCAGCAAGTAGATTAAGCCATGGCGCATTTTCTGTCCAAGTGGACAGTCTGGGGTGTGGAACATAATTACAATATCAAAAAACGTGTGCACTGCAATCTCCCCAGCCAAACTCCTGATGATTTTTGTCTCTTTTTAACCAGGAAGTGTTTTTTCTTCTTCTCCACATACTACATTTTTTAACAAGAACATTGGGGGCCCAAAATAAACCAGCCTGTTGCTGACCCCTGGCATAGGGGTTCCTCGCTGGGTACCAACGCTGATCGTTCACACAGAAAGGACTTTGACAAAGGTAATGAGTCAGAATCTTGCAGGACACAGTGGGAGGGATGAGGCCCCGTAAAGCAGACAGTCAGTGGGAGTAGGCCTCTGAGGCGTGTGGGAGGTCTGTGTGCCGAAACACACATCTCCATTCTGGTTACTTCACCACCGAGAGAGACAGGGAGACAAAGAGTGATGGAGAGAAAGAGAGGGAGGGAAATAGATATAAAGTCTACTCTCCCTCCCTCAAAGCGAGTGTGTGTGTTGGCGTTTTGGGCTCTGTTAGTGTCCCGACTGAGATGTGTTCTCTGTGTAAGGTACATAGTAGGTGGCTGAGTGGTAAATGGCCATTTGTATGTTTTGTTGTGTAATTTTCTATTTTTTGTTTGTTCTCCCTCGCCTTTCCTCCCTCTCCTCCCCTGGTTAGTGGGCTGTGTGTTTGTTTGGGATTAGAGAAGTGTGGAGGCGCCTCCGGTGTTCTCCACCGCTCTGAACTGCCCCCTGCGCCGACTAGGCAGAGAGAGACAAGGGAGAGAGAGACCAGGCAGAGAGACACAAGGGAAAGGTAGCAGGCCTGCCCACTTACAGGCGCGGGGCCCCTGTGCAGGCACTAGTTGGCCCAATCTGGCCCTTTGCTTTAACACAGTGGGTGGCAGGAAGCAGAGTTCCAAAAGGAATACTTAATGGCCTGGCTCCTCTGCCGATTGGTTCCCCACTCACAGGGTTTCCATACAAGAGCAGGTTTATTTTCGGGGGAATGTTTTGCTTCTGCATCGGAAATGAATCCCGTTACACGTCGTGCTTCAAAAAGCCGGGGTGAGCACTAGCGGGTCTCCAGAAAGCAAGCTAGTGATGCACTTTACTTTTATGCTATCCCATCAAGGTGCTTTAGCAGTGCAGCTGTGGTCCTTTTCAGAATTTGAAGTGACAGGACAGCCACTCATTTGGGAACTGAAAATCACCCAGCCGATACTCTCAGACACACTCACACTCACACACACACACACACACACACACACACACCCCTCTTATTCACCCCTCATTTCTACCAATCCTTCCCCCAATCTGACATGGACACATGAGCATGGAGCCAGTGTGCCCAGGTAGTACCACAGTGAAGCCATGACAACACTGCTGAGGCAGACAGACGGACAGAGACAGACAGACCGACCGACCGATAGGGTTAAGTGCTTCCTTTCACCGTGACTTCAGACAGCCAGTCTGAGATGACAGCTTTAAAGGAGGAATTTTAAAGGGGAGGAATTTCACTTTAATCTGATTACCAGACGGCTAAAATCACCACTGGTGGAACGACACTGACTGGTGAGCGTGAAAGAAAAAAGCTGAAATACATCTAGCACCCAGCTTTTGAAATGTGCAAATGTGACAATAAATGGATATTAACTGCTGAATAGAAACATGCAAGAGTGTACGGTTGCTGATATTCTCTTTTTAAGAGCAGAAATGTTGAGCTTAGTATTAAAACCATCCATCAAATATGTTATGAACCTGTATGAAAAGTATAAAATTATTACCTGCGTGAAGCAATCCGTTATCTAGCTACTGAAGCAATATTTATGCAGGATACTGTAGAGTAAAAACAGGTTCTGCTCTCACATACCCTCAGATTTTATATTTTTCCAAAGGGTTCCTTTTCTATCCCTGAGGAATGCACTTTAGATTCTGTTGACTTCTAGGTAGAACTATTTTCATTCTGAATATTTTTTTTAGGTAGATCCTTTTTGGTTCCATGTATTTTATAAATGGTTTAACTTCTGGAATCCAAAAGGATTGTGCCGCAAAGCAAAACTGTTTCAGGACCCCTATTTTTTCTAAGACAGCAATACTTGTGTGGCTAGTAATGCAGCTGTTGTGGCAGTGGCTGAGTTGGCAGGCGGCCTGTTTGAAGAACCCTGTTAATTGGTCAAAATTTGGATTTCACAGACAGCTTGTTCCAGATATCATTAATACAAAATGTTTCTGGAACATTTCAATCCTAACCCAAAATCAACAGGACTTGGCTCTCTTGATGAACCAGCCCCCCCCCCCATCCCCTGCCAACACGTAACCATATTTACGTCAAAAAGATGTGTGCTCTAACCCCTCCTCAACTCGCTCTACACCAAAGACTATACATACAACATTCTATCAGTTAAGCGACTCATGCGTGCAGATGACACAGCAGTGATGTTTACTCTCATCGCTAATGGTCATGAGTCCAGTACCTTTAGGAGGTCAACCAGCTGGTGGCTTGGTGCAGTCAAAAAACCCTGGTACTTTACACAGACAAAACCGCGATGGTGGTCTTCAGAAAATCCCCCAAACCTCTCCCCCTTGTTATGTTGGGCTCAGCTGCTATGTTCAAATCTCAAGTGGGAAGACAACATCACAGCAATCACCAAGAATGCACACCGGCCAATGTACGGCAGCTGAGAATTGTTTTGAAATCTTCCAGTCAAGCTCTGATCTGGTCCTAAACATCCATTGTAATGTGTTTTTCTGTCTGCCAGGCTGCATCGGCTGACACCTGGCCTCCATTAAGTTCCTACGTAACTCCAGGGTAAGGAAGAGTCCAGGCAAGAGCCTTGCTTTCCCCTCCCACCCCGGTCCCCCACTGTTCTGAAACAATGGCAGGCAGAGGGCAGGTGGGCAGTAGAGGTCAATCATGACCAAGAAATCCCTAAACCTGACCGGTTTCTTTTCCCCGTGCTGTGTCCCTAAGCAACCAGACATCTGTCTCAGATGTGCTTGACCATCAGCAGCAAAATTACACCGAGTGAAATGAGAGATTTGTGCAAATACACCTATGAAGGCAATTTTGATTCTAGCTAATGTGAATCTATATGTAGAATTACTATAATACCTCAGGTAACTATGACATTTGAAAGCAAGTGGTTTTGAAGACATAGGGTATAAAAACACATTTATTACATTGCTTTATTTTGACAGACAAATGAACTAAGACCTAGGTCTCTTTTATAGCTGAGTCCTGTATCACAACAATATAAAATTTAACACAAAATGTCTATTAAACATACACTTAGAAAAACAATCACAATTGACAATAAAAATATAATTTATAAGAAATGTAAAATGTCTCATAGGCGCTACAACATTAAACCTAAGATCACTCTGTGTTTGGAAACTGCAGATCTTCCAACTAATTCGCACTGTTAGAGAGTCATGACATTTTTGCATGACTGCCTTTTATAAGATGTCAGTGACTCCCAGCCAACTGAAGCATATAACAGATAGTGATAAGTGCGAAAATCTGCAGCAGTGATAAAATGCAAGGCCGAATGAAAGACTGCATCCAGAGAGTTGAATAAAATAGAAAAACCTTAAAAGTTGCTTGAAAAATATCCTTTCTTTGTTAATGTGACAAACATGATTCATTTCTAAAAAAATTAACACATTTTAATCTTCATCAACTTAATTACATGTTTTAGGACAAATTTCCAGCAAACCAAATCCCAAGGTATTTGTAAGAAACACTATGATCTAATAATGAACCAAGCAGGATAGTAATTTTAGTTCCATCCATATCTAGATTATGTAACTAGATTAAATATCATATGTAATTAATTGTATTAGCATTTAGTATCAACCTACATCCAAAAGTGATTTGTGCAACAATTGGAAATAAGACAGCAGGTGTGCAAAAGTTTGTTCAGGAGATGGAGTCATAGCAAACAGTACTGTCATCAGCAGGAACAAGAAATGTTACATGCTACAAACAGTTACATATTTCAGCCATATGTAAAGTGAATAACATAGGACCCAAAATTGAACCATGTGGAACCCCTTTTGTGAACTACAGGTGCCTGTGTTCTCTCCCTAAGGTAATTTGGAACCAGAAGCAAGTGTCCTTGGCCAGGTTATTTTTTCAATAACACTGAGTAATCTACTGCATTGAACGCCATTGACAGGTCAACAGAGAAAAAACGATTCATTTTTAATCTAAGGTTTTGACAGTATCATTTACAATCTGTGTAGTTGCTTTGATAGTACAGTGTCTAGGTCTAAAACCAGATTGAAATCTGTTCAAAATGCAATTTTCTGATAAAAGGAATGTAACTGTTTATTTACCAATGCCTCCAGGATTTTAGCAAGGGATGACAAATTAGAGATGGGGCGATATTCATCAAGGACACAATTGTCCCCACCCTTTTGGAGTGCGAGCACACTTTCTCCAAACTAAGGATAACCCCCCCAAATTAATAAGTCGATTAAATATATGTATTAGATTTCCAGAGATAATTGGGGAGCGCAAAACCAAAATATGTCTGGATCTAGCATATCAGCCCCTCTTGTTGCCTTAGTGTCTATAACTATCCATAAATCAATTACTTGTTTTGCAGTGAACAAACCCAGCAAAAACTTTTGACTAACAAAACCAGTGTTTATACATAATACCTTGCTTTTCATGTATTCTTCTGTCATTTATTCCTCTGTCATTTGGGGCAGGAATAGAGGTTATCTTTTTTAAAAAGATCACTGGCTGCAATGAAGTGGCATTTAATGTCATGAGCAATTACATTCTGATCAGTAATAGGCACACGGTCCTATACTATCTGTTATGTAAGTATGGTGGTGGAACTGCTTTTCAGGATGAATTAAGGACATCCATTATGGACATCCATAATAGTCTGGTTCTGCCTTTCATAGGTTTCTCAGTCTTTAAAGTCTGCCAGTCCAAGCTACAAGTTGTATTTTCTAGTATTTAATTCATGAATAGCGTCAGATATTATAGACTTAAAGCATGGAAAGGATCTGTTCTTAACAGTTATCCTGATTTAAAGGGCATGCTTATCTGCTACTGAGGTAAAATCACAAGTGAAACCTGCAGAAACGTTCATGACTTAGTGAAGGTACACTACAGGATCGGAAACAATGCTGTTGGCATTTTTTTGTGGCTAGCAGCTACTGAATTGGTTCCATAAACTTATGCATCAACACTTCTGAGGTGCCTTTCATGATGTCGGTGGATCCCAAATGAATGACAATAGAATCAAATAGTTCGTTTTTGCGCAAAATGTTTGGGACTGTTGCAGTAATTTCCTTCATTCTAGCCCCAGGAAAACACTGAGTTTTAGCAATAATGTTTCTAACGATGCTACTGCCTAAAATATAGGTAAGAGATGGACTATAGAACCATCACCATGCTTCTCATCTAGGTTTGAGCAAGGTCTTCCCTCCGATTAAGTGCTGGAACATGATACAGGTTTTGGTGACGATGATGGGCCAATAAGTGCAAACATGTTGCTAAGCTTTAGCTCCTGTTGAGAAGGCAGAGGAACAAATATTTGACTGCCTCTGTTGATTTACTACCGACAACTAATATGCCCCCCAAAAAATGAAATCCGACACAGCCGACGTTAGAGGGACCCTCTGCTGGCGGCATTTAGCGGTCCATACTGGTATGGTAGTGTTTTCTGGTCAGCATTGTTGTTTCAAATGCTTCCTGAGCGTGGGTAATGTTCTTGTAGGCCGCATTATAGTCATTCATGATGTGTAGTTTGCTTTCCAGTGCTGCATTCCAGTCAATATTCACTGATTATTCTAGAGATGACTAACAGGTGACATCGTTGCCATTTCTTGCCCCTCGATTTGAACTAAAACTAAAAACAAAATAAATAGCTCAAATAAATAGATGATTCAGTGAAAGTAAAAAAAAGTATATCCAACAAAAATCCAATGAAAAATACCCATGTAAATGTGTAAACTAAATTCTTAACGCAATCGAAACGTTAATCAAGGGAGAAACATTTGCTGTGTTCCTGTACATGCACGCAGCTAGGGAAATAGCCTCTGTGTTACCACCATGGCATGGCGGCCATTTTTTAGGCCCTTTTTTGGCTTGACTGTGCCACTTTAACTTCAAGTAGCCAAAAGATACAGATTGAATCTTTAAACAATGTAGACTCACTTAATTTCTTTCTGCCTTTGTCTCATCTATAGCACCCTCCCAGTCTCAGCCTGTCTCTGTGCATGACTACAGTAAAGCACACATCCAAGGACACCACAAATGTATTACTTACTAGCCAAATCTTAACAAGCTAATTAAGAGGGCTGTTTGTAAAGTGCTCCGTGTTGGTTTATTTGTGTATCACCGTGCCCCCACCGATTACCAGAGACCAAAGGCTTGTCTGAACCTTTATTGTAATCACGCCTACTGCAGTCCCGTTTCACAGCGTCAATTTGCCTTAATGAGGTCTGGTCTAAGCCATTGCCATTAGTGGAGCTCAGTGGTGGTAGAACACAGCACTGTGCTAGCGGGAAGACCGGCCAGCACACAGACTTGGGAGAGTATTAGTCGGGCTGCAGCAGGGGGCCTTGGGAAGCAAACTTAATCAGGTTGTATCAGTCTCGACCTAAAAGTCAGATCAGTCAATGTTTTTGCCTAAATCCTTTCTAAAATAAAAGAAACAGTTGATTCGGTATTGATAGCGAACGTGGCAAAAACATTCTCACACCATTTTCATTGTCAATATTTCTATGATACTCATATTCTTGGCAAGTTCACCTGTTAGAGACCACACAATCTGCGAAATAGCACTCATAATACACATAGCTTTGGTATTAAAACAGAATGTATTTATATCATATTAGTTATTAGTAAATTCTTTGGCCCATTTTACACAGTCCAAACCTCCCACTAACTACATGACACACCAGCTGTGAAACACAGCACTAGAATATTTTCCAAACAGCAAGAGATGTCAATTTAGGGAATACAGTAAGTATATATTGCGCTTAATAGGTTGAACTGATAAACTGAGTTGTGGTCGTGTACCATTTTGTAAACAGAAAGCTCCTAATCTACGGAGAAATTAATGTGTATATCAAAGCCTTGAACCAATCGAATTCTCTTGCGTTATTACCGATACATTTGAACGATGTGCATTTACCCATTTATCTTCATAGATTCGTTGTACCTCCAACTCTCTAATGAGTTTGCTCAGAAGTCGTTAGTCGTATTCCTTTTACATTAAACTTTTAACAACTCAGATTTCAAGAATAAGTCCTATCTACTCTTTTAAAGAGCTTAGAAATATTGTCAGTGCACCAGTTTATTTACCATAAGCCCACAATTTACAACAACACTTATTAGAACGTTGATGTTCAATTCGATTAATTGGGATTTAGACAGGGTTAGTTTGTGTGGAAAGTAGCTGTGTCTCACAATGTGGAACAGCTCTGCCAATGGATTTGCACAGCTACTTTATTTCTCAAAATAACACAAGGCATATTCATTCCTTTTTTTCATTAGATAGTGATATCTTTGATCACCTGCTAGATGGAAATTATTTTCATTCATGTGAAAGTAAAGATAATGACCAATGTTGAGATCAATAATGAGAAAATGATGAAATCTACCCCTTCTCCATTTACCTGAGCACAACCCACCTTCAACTCACATTACCGTCAGCATGAAAAGCTTAAGTCATTTCTAAAACCAGAACCAATTGAAAAATACAATCTCAAACACAAGAGGGAGAAGAGAATTGAGAATTTAGGAATTATAGCTTAAACTCTAAACACATTAGCTTGGGGCACACAATTGGAAAATGAAGCCGTGACTGAGTTAATCTTGCTGTAAGGGGGAGGATTGTCGTTTTCTATGAAATATGTTGACCTTAACGCATGACCCATCTATCCAGCTCAATTGTTTTTTTTCTTCACATTCCCAATTAAAGGATCTTCCGTCTGGCCATCTCTGTGATGGATGAAGCCAACGGTTCTTGAACTCTGTGTTAATTAACCATGAGTGCAGTTCTTACTTCTTACTTGGTGTGTTCCTTGTCCCTCCCCTTTCAGATAATACCCATAAGTCTTCTGACTCATCGCTTCATTTTCCACCCTTCATCACAAAATAAACCAATAACGTTTTTCCACCCCTCCTGCCTGTTTTTTAAGGATGTACCTGGGAACTGCTATGTAACGCTCCATGTCTTGGAGGAGGCGAGATGCCAGTTTTCATGATGTGTGTGCAATCCGACTGTGTAGTCAATTAAACATTTATTACTGTGTCTGGGAAGTGAAACTCATTAGGGCTCATAAAAACATAACTTGAATAGGATATTCAGGAAATCTCCTTTCGCAGACTAAGCTGCGTACAGTGTCTATGTGTGTACGTGTGTGCATGAAAGGAGAGAAGTAAAGCCAAAGTGAATGTGTTTAATCTTGGTCTATTTTAGGAGAACAAATCCAGTGGGGATCACAGCCTTTAGATGCAGGACGTCTGAGCGACCAGGCGTCTTTGTTATCAATGAAACAGTGGTGGGTAAATACAAGATAAAGAGGCTGAGCGAGACACTGCCATGTCTGTTTTCCCATCTTGTCAGTTAGAATGGCTGCTTCCATTAAGCCAGCTACCGTGACACGCCGACAACATGTCTGGGTTCCACGCGTACCCAGGCGTCGCGGCAGTGGGGAAACTAAGAGAATGACGGAGAGGAAGTCCAAGGGTATGTCTGGGCCAGGATATGTCCCCACCTGTCTTTTCTGTGACTCCTCTATCCAGCAGACTAACTCCCTCTGGCACTCGGAGACAGAGACAATAACAGGCTGTTATTCTTTATGGGCCACAGACAAAAGGCATCACAAAAACGTAGTTATTGGCAACTCGACAGTATTTTTCAATGCGTTTGTCTTTGTTTGCCTCGATGCATTGAAATGGGAGGTATTATTGTAGGACGGCCCCTTTCTGTGCCTGTACGCCAGAGAACATATTTTCCGACAGTGTCGCTGGTTCAATGAGAGCGATCACTCGGGAGCTCTGTTTTGTTCGTTCAGACAATCAGTGGGCCGGTGCAGAATAGAGCAGGGAGATTGGGATCATAAAAGGAGGGAACAACGAACGAGCGTGGCGACAACAAAAGCCGTAACACTGAGATCCCATCAGTTGCCCGCGGAGAACAATGCAGAACAAGCCTGGTCAGTGTTTCCAACTGATCACATGACCGAATTGTCCAGAGTACCGGGACACACATCTGAACACCACACCTCTCCACTCGACACATTAACCTGAATGGTAGCCTGCAATTACCCACCCAAGGCCCAGACACTGTGACGCTTCTCATAAAGTTTTAGTACAAAGCTTGACTGTGACCTTCACACGGTTGGCCGTGGAACGAGGCAAGCACATACAGAACCTATTTAAATAATACACAGTCTTTATGGAGACTTGACCCAGGACAGTTCTAACAATATGTAGACATTAGATGGAGAATAGATAGCAGACAAGTATTAAATTGAACTTGGCCCTTTTAAAGCCAACCTACAGAATGTCAACCTATTAAATGTATCAGTAGTTGAGGAGGGTTGATAAAAAACACAAGACATTAACATGGGGGATAGTGTCTGTAATAAACCTAGGAGGATAGTGTCCATAATAAACACAGGAGGATAGTGACTGTAATAAAGATTCACATAGAGGGATAGTGTCTCAAAAACATAGGGGACAATTTCTGTAGTAGGAGGATAGTGTCTATAATAAAGATTAACATATGGGGATGGTGAATGTAATAAGCATTACCATACAGTGATAGCGGCTGTAATATATTACCATGGCGGGATAGTCAGTAATAAACATTGGCATGTGGGAAAAGTTTTAGTAATAAACAATAACAGGGAGATAGTTACAGTATTTAACATTAACATGTGGGATAGTTTTAGTAATTCACATTAGCATAAAGGATAATGCCAGTAACAAAGATTAAAATAGGGCAATACTATCAGTGATAAACATTAACATGGGAATAATTCCATCAATAAACATGGGAGGCTAGCGTAAGTAATAAAAAGTAACATGGTGGATAATGTCAGTAATAAACATTAACATGGGTGATCATTTCATCTATTAACATTATCAAGGAGGATAGTGACTGTAATAAACATTAACACGGGGGAGAGTTCCAGTAATAAACATTAACACTGCCGATAGTTTTAATAATAAACATTAACATGGGGGATAGTTGTAGTAATACAAATCAGCATGGGAGGATAGTTCCAGCAATTAACCTTAACATGCATGGATAATGTCAGTAATAAACATTAATATGCAAGGTAGAATCAGCAATTAACATTAACTTGAATAGATTATGTCAGTAATAAGCATTAATGTGCAGGATAGAAATAGCATTTAACATTAACAGCGGAGGATTGTTTCTGTAAAGACATTAACGTGGGGGATAGCTTCAGTAATTAACTTTCACATGGGAATAGTTTCAGTAATAAACATGGGCGACCAGTTTCAGTCACTAGTTTCACTAGTTTTATTTTAGCAATAAATATTAATATGGAAGGATATTTTTTGTAATAAACATTAACATGGGGGATAGTTTTAGTAACAAATAATTAGATGGCAGATAGTTTCAGTAACAAAAACTAACACAGGGATAGTTTCAGTAACTAAAATAAACATGAAATATAGGGCTGCAAGATTTGGATATAATATTGAATCAGAAATTCTGTGACAAATATTTTAATTACAGTTATATTTTGCAATTTTCAAATACAAACAATATAGACAATCTCAGAAATAAAGATCATAGCCTACATAATGTGCTATGAAACTGAATAAAAGTCGAGTTAAAGTACAGTATTTTTTATTTTACAATTATTACAAATGTGAAGATGCCTGTGTCAAAATTGACCTATTAATTTAACTACTAATTTAACGCAATTGTGTTTGCAGTGTTTGCTATGTTTGTGCCGTTGCCATAGCTAGTTAGGCAAAATTTCTCAAGCCTTGAGGTATAATTATTTTCTCCTATACTAAGTATGTGTGCAGGCACCGACATTGAAGCGAAAACTTTTAAAAACCATGCTGTTGTGTGTACGTGGGACAGTATCTTGGTGCCTTTCGCTAGCTTGAAAGACATCCGCTAGCAGTTGCAGATTTTCAACATTGAAAAACCATCAAGAAGTATAAATAAATTCTGTCCAGGTATTTACTGTAAGTAATCTACAAAATACTCACAGTACCTGCAAAAACAACTATTACAGACAACCAGCTCCAGAAAAAATTAAGAGACCACAGCAATTTTCTTTCCTCTCTTAATTTTAACCCTCCTGTTCCTCACTCAAAACCTTCATTTTTAACTTGTTTGGAAAGAAAAGAAAAAGTTACAGTGGTCTCTTAATTTTTCCAGAGCTGTAGGGTGCGTGCTCGTTGCTTCACGTGAGGTGCATGTCAGTTACTTTTTTTGGAGAGGAAAATTGCTAAAGTTGGTGATTTGGATATTGCACATGTCAATATCGCCACTTCTGTTATAATTAAATTAATTGTGCAGCCCTAATGAGAGGATAGTTTCAGTAATAAACAAACACAGGGGATAGTGACTGTACAAAAAATGTCAATGGGATATCATTTCAGGAACTGACGTTCACATGGGCTGGATTTGTCTGTAATAAGTATTAACATTGGGAAGAGTTTCAATAATTAACATTAACATAGGAGGTATGTGTCTTTAATAAACATTAACACGGGGGACAGTGTCTGTAATAAATATTAACATGGGGGACAGTGTCTGTAATAAATACTAACATGGGGGATAGTGTCTGTAATAAACACTAACATGGGAGATAATGTCTGTGATAAACATGAACATGGGGATAGTGTATGTAATAAATATTAACATGTTGGATAGTGTGGGTAACAAACATTAACATAGAGCAATCTTTTCATTGATAAATAATATGGGAGATGAGTCTGCAATAAACATGAACATCGGGAATAATGTCCATAGTAAACATAAACATATGGGGATTAATTTAATGATGAACAATAACAGGGAGATAGTTGCAGTACCAAACAATAACATGGGGGACAGTGTCTGTAATAAATATAATTATGGGAGATAGTGTATGTAAACAATATTCACATGGGGGATAGTTTCAGTAAAATAAAAACATTGATATGGGGGATGGTTTCAGTAATAACATTAACATGGGGGATAGTTTCAATAATAAACAATAAAATGGGTGATTATGTCTGTAAAAACATTACAGACATAGGGATGGTTTCAGTGGTAAACAATTACATGGGGGATAAGGTTAGTAACAAACATTAACATGGGGGATAAGTTCAGTAACACTCATTAACATGGGAGAAAGGGTCAGTTAAAAACATGAACATGGGGGATAGTGTCTGTAATAAACATGAACATGGGGGATAGTGTCT
>JACXGJ010006585.1:0-33796 GCA_016801105.1 Esox niger | reverse complement strand
GGATACAAACCCTGGCCTAATCCGTGAGCAGGATTCAAACCCTGGCCTAATCCGTGAGCGGGATTCAACCCCTGGCCTAATACGTGAGCGGGATACAAACCCTGGCCTAATCCGTGAGCAGGATTCAAATACTGGCCTAATCCGTGAGCAGGATTCAAACCCTGGCCTAATCCGTGAGCAGGAAAATACCTCGAAATACTCGACAATACAATGCATTGATTTGGTTTTAATGTTTTATTGAACTGAAAAAACCCAGGAACTCAATACCTGATCACATCCTTTGTCATAGTACATATGTCTTGATTAGAATAGGTCAGGTTAGCATTTATTATTATTGTACCTTCTCTAGGTCTGCTTCATTAGGTACACATTTAGATATTCTTATAACTTCTTTTATACAGATTACACTAATTGATCTTGCAGAAAGAAAATACAGTGGAAAACTATCAGAAACAAGCATGATGTACCATCATGAAAAAGCCAGTTACAGTATAAGCATTTAATATAAGCATTTCACCGACAAGATTTATGGTAAATGCTGTTTATTCGTCTATTATTGCGAACACTATAATCCTGAATGAAACAAAACTCTTATACTGGATCATGGAAGACAAAAACATATCAAGAATTAAAATCTTATATACAGTAAATGTACATACAAGAAAAACATTGTTGTCACTGTAGTCCAATATTTTACAAAAGGCTTTTTCTCTGACGTGGACTACAATTTACTTTGTACAGGATACTGTCACTATATGGATAACATAAAGTAGTGTATAGTAGAGGATTGGTTTTGTGTTCAATAATATAAGATACTTAATCCACCAGTCCAAAGGAACATGTTTAGTCAGGATGCAGTATGGCTCCCTGCATGCCTTTGCCCACCAGGTGCTAGACGCCATCAGTAGACACAGATCTAGGATCAGTTTGCCCTCCACAAAATCGTACTCCTAACTATAGGGAGGGAAAATTCCCAACTGCCCTGGGTTCAGTGAACTCTCTCCTGTACTCTGTCAGACGGTGGCTTCGCCAATGCTTCCCAGGTGAGAGTTCTGGTGTGTTACCGCGGCAACGTCCCGAGGTGTGCTGGTGGTCATCTTGTGCCAACGCTGCTCAGGACAGACAGGACACAGGAACAATGGGATGCTTTCAAGGACAGTATGGAGTAAGTACTCTTTTCCATTACGGTTGATGGGATGACATTTGATGATTATGAATGTAAATATGTTCTGTTCAGTCAGTGATCAGGGACTAATCAGATTGACTGATCTTCAAATCATCTTAGATGGGACCAGTCGATTTATACAATGCAAAACTGTCTTCAAAAAATTGGAATATCAAACTATATTTGAGGAGATACTTGATTGAAATAAGTTAAATAATCTGCCAGTGGTACAGAACAAACTAAGTAATATTCCAGGCATATTTTCTAAAACCAAGCAATAGTATGTAATATAACTAGCTCGTTAAGACAAATGTACCTTATTTTAAGGATGGTTAGATTATTTATTACCTAAAAATATGATAAATATACTTGATAAGACAATTATTTTTTGCAAAGTAGATCAGTCTGTTCAGTTGATGATCAGAGTTTGAGCAGAATTTCTGCCATCCAACTTGGAATTTCTGGATATAAGAATTTCTGCCGAGATATATAGGAAATTTGAAAAGTAATATAAAGACACCTGGACCAGAAGGTGACAACAACCAAATGCCTCCCTTTAGCCAGACTACTTGATTTGTACAGACCTGTATGGTTGCGAAACCAGTGTTCTGAAACATAATTACAACCAGGGCCGACTGTAGGCATAAGTGACATGGGCGGTCACTTAGGGCCCCTGACCTCCAGAGGGCTCCAGTCCGTTAATGAGCCCCTGACCAATATTGAAGAGGGAGACGCATATAAAATGTTGCTTAGTGCCCCCAAAGGGCTGGCGACAGACCTGATTTACATCCTCATTTTCAAAAAACTTGGGATGCTGCAAAAAAAAAAAAAAAAAAAAAATACATCTCTTCTTCATCTTCATTTCATCCGCTTATCCATTGTCGGGTCATGGGGGCAGCAGCTCCAGCAGTGGACCCCAAACTTCCTTTACCCGAGCTACATTTGCCAGCTCTGACTGGGGGATCCCGAGGCTTTCCCAGGCCAGTGTCGAAATATAATCTCTCCACCTAGTCCTGGGCCTACCCCGACGTCTCCTCCCAGCTGGACATGCCTGGAACACCTCCATAGGGAGATGTCCTGGGGCCATCCTTACCAGATGCCCAAACCACCTCAACAGACTCTACTCCGAGGAGCAGCAGGCTCTATTCCGAGTTCCTCACGGATGACTGAGCTTCTCACCCTATCTCTAAGGGAGACAGCCACCCTTCTGAGAAAACTCATTTAAGATGCTTGTTTTAACATAAAAACAGAATACATTGATGTGCAAATCATTTAGTTGTCAGTTATAATCATCAAAATTAAAAGGAATGCACACTTGAAATATATCAGTCTGTTTGAAATGACTGTATACGTTATGCAAGTTTCCCTTTTTTTAGCATTACACAACTTTTCCAGCACTAAACATGCCCGTCCCATCTTCTTTGAAACGTCTTCCTGGTGTCAGATTCAAAATGATTCATAAAACAATAACATTTCTCAGTTTCAACATTTGAAGTGTTGCCTTTGTACACAATTAAATGTAGGGATAAACGATTTGCACATCATTGCACTCTGCTGATATTTTTCATTTTATGCAACGTCCTAACGTTTTTGGAAACAGGGTGGGCAATATCCAGCTCCCATATTGACCGCCTCAGCCACATCATAAGATTGGAGGCCAGTAAGGGAATGACAGGAAACAGTTCAAGACCTGCTAGTCAACATTTCTACCTGTTTGATGCTTCCTTTGGAGGTGCAGAACATGAATATGACGTAGCCTGGCACCAACACCATGGATGATAGAGACATTATCCAGCCAACTCCCTGCCCCCACGCCGGGTACACGTATTTCCCCAAAGTCAGGGGTGTCATCTCAATGGCGCTAAATGTAAACACCCCCTGCACATACATACACACAGACACACACACACACACACAACAAACACATTAACAGGTGATGCTCTATCGCAGGTGAACGACAGATCTAGCAACAGAGACGTTTTTCAAATTGCTTATACATAAATTAATATAGTATGTCATATAGAAGCATATTATATATTGATTCCCACTGACATTGCCTTTCTCTGCAACTGACCTTATTCTCTCACTGTACAATCCGGCACGTAGCATGTTAACCCGTTTATTGGTAAACTTGTACAAACAATTGCCAGGCCGTTAGGTAGTGTTCAACTGGGTAAGGCTCACTGATCTTCCCGTACGGCTGGGTACCTTTCGTGGTACACTATCTGAGCCCAGGTCAAAGTTATAGAGCCCCAGGTCTGTAAACAGATCAACAACAAATGTCTATGTAGAGTTTCAGTTACCAGGCAGATTGCTGGAGTGAAGAACATCCAGCAGAGCTTCCACCAGATACAAGGTCGATAGCCAATCATGTCCTCAATGTCTCGATAGAACTTCTCAGCTCCTTATGGGGAGAGAAGAACATTGTATAGTCTTTACAAGGTGACACATTCATAAGCTGTTAATATGGAAAGGAACCCATAATGTGTAAGCAAGTTGAGTTGAGCTGGGACGTTTCCAATTAATGCCAACTGAGGTGGTTTTAATGTTTCAGCTGAAAGTTTGCCAGTAAGAAACAGGTTCTTGTGTTTTCCAGTGGTACCGAAGCTCACTATGTCCTACCATAAAACCAGGATATTGAGATGGTTTCAAAGAAGACGAGGAAGAGGAGGCACATCCCGCTTGCAGAGTAGTAATCAAACAACTTGAAAACGTAGAGACCACCCTGGAGAAGCACAAATGTTAAAACTTTACACACACAGGCACAACCTCATACATACAATGGCCTATGAACACATATACACCATCACATTCCCTCACACAAACACGTTAATCCTTGACAATAATGGTAATAAAGGTCACTGGACGGTCTTTCATACCTTGAAGAACGGACAGATGTTCCTGACTGGTTTTAATTCAAACAACCCATCTAACCCTGGCCGCACTGAGACAATTTCCCGGCACCCTCTACTGGACCCCCCAGCGCTTTGGGTATGCCGTCAACTAGATATGAACACCTGGCAATTATGACACAGCACCGCTGCGAGTGACCTGGAACAATTTTTTGTTCCAGATGAGACCCAATTTAGTTCCGGCTTCAACCTGGGTTCAACCTGGAATACAACGTTTATTCCCACAGGGACAGCCTTCAATGTGTCTGGTCACACACACCTACACACACATACACAAAATGCGCAGATATACAGCCTTACCTGTGTGATGTTTGAGAAGCCGATGAAGAAGGAAATTACACAGACAGCAAGGATGAAGATCTTCTTTCTCTTCCTCAGCACCATGGGGAACTCATCCATCAGAGCTGTGATGAAGCCCTCTACTGTACAGAACTACAAACACAGAGGTTAACGCTCTCCGTGTAGCTCCACAAACAGGTCCACCTAGAGTGACCATGGTAATTCAGGTCTACTCAGTCACACGTTTGTCGACCGTGTTGCCGTGATACATTCTGCTGCTGTGCTGTAATGACATAATTAATGGCCTGTTGTTTGTCTGTGTGGTTGTGTGTTGGTTCCCGCCACTAGAAGTGGGTGTCGTGTGAGTCCTTACCTGACTGTCCAGGCCCAGCATCAACAGCATGGAGAAGAAGAGGATCGCCCAGAGGGATGACATGGGCAGCTGGGTGACTGCCTGCGGGTAGGCTAAAAATGCCAAGCCTGGGCCTAGAGATACACAAACAGTGAGCTACGTCTGGGTCTAGATTTAAAAATCACACCACGAGTAGTGAGTCGAGTCTGTGTAGACTTGTGTCTCCTGTCTAGGTTTGTGTCTCCTGTGTGGACTTGTGTTTCCTGTCTAGGTTTGTGTTTCCTATCTAGGTTTTTGTTTCCGTTGTAGGCTTGTATTTCCTATGTAGGCTTGTGTTTCCGGTGTAGGTTTGTGTTTCATGTCTAGGCTTCTGTTTCCTGTGTAGGCTTCTGTTTCCTGTGTAGTCTTGTGTTTCCTGTGTAGGCTTGTGTTTCCGGTGTAGATTTGTGTTTCCTGTGTAGGCTTGTGTTTCCTGTGTAGGTTTGTGTTTCCTGTGTAGGCTTGTGTTTCCTGTGTAGGTTTGTGTTTCCTGTGTAGGTTTGGGTTTCCTGTGTAGGCTTGTCTTTCCTGTTTAGACTTGTTTTTCTGTTGTAAACTTATTTTTCCAGTGTAGGCTTGGGTTTCCTGTGTAGGCTTGTGTTTCTGTTGTAGACTTGTGTTTCCGGTGTAGGCTTGTGTTTCCTGTGTAGGCTTGTGACTGGGACACAGCAATACACTTGACATAAAGTGTGTATTTGACTGATTTAACTGATTGTGTTGTACCTGAGGCAGCTAACTCCTGGACAGGCTTCTTGGTGATGTAGGACATGAATCCCACAATCGAAAAGATGACGAAGCCTGCAAACATGCTTGTGAAGGAATTTATACAGCACACGATCAAGGAGTCCCTGACAGAAAGCAAAAACACAGCCAGTGGTTTGCATTGGTCAGGAGACAGGACACATAACCACTGGTCCTGCCAGAAAACACATTACATATACTAAACTTAGTAATTCATTACAGGAAGTAATAAAGACATGTAGACAAAAATATGGAAAAGAAAAACACAACACAAGAAAAGGACTAGAAAAGAAAATAACATAATGAGAAATTACACGAGTGAAATTGTCCCGAGGTGATTTGAGAAGCACCTAAATCTGATGCTCCCTCAGTAAATGCCTAGACTTTAGCTCAGGCGGCTGACAGTTTTATTGCATGTGAGTAAAGTAGCGGGCCGCTAACAAAGTGTAAAGGCATAAGAGAAAGTGTTTTACCGGTACACATCATTGTTGAAGGAGTTGTAGCTTCCTAATGCTATGAGTGAACCCAGACCCAGTCCATAGGAGAAGAAGATCTGTGTAGCAGCGTCCAGCCAGACCTGGAAGAGGAGAGATGTGAATGCACACACATGCACAGACCCACCTGGCTCCATGAAACATGTTTCTTATTCTCCTGTTTTCATGACAGTGCAGTTACATGGCTGCTAGACTGTGGAGATACCTCAGATTTGAGGAGTTTGTTGAAGTCAGGGGTGATGTAGAAGAGGATGCCCTCCTTGGCCCCAGGGAGGGTGACCCCACGGAAGAATAAGATTATCAGCATGAAGTAAGGGTATGTGGCGGAGAAATATACCACCTGAGGAATACATGAGGTACATTGCGGGGAGTGAATAAGTGGGTAGTCGCAGGGAGAACATTTTATTTGTGCGAATCTGTGTTCTCTGCATGATGACTTGTATTATGTGATTATAATACATAATGTGTGATCAGCTGGGTAAAATATAGGTTCTACAGCCTCCGCCACGTGCTCTTAAATCGTTTTCTTATAACCAACACAATTAGGCTGATCATTTTCAGAGACACGGGAGAAAGACACAGAGATACCAATGTGAAAAGAGACAGAGATACAGAGGGATACTGTATCAATACTGAGATGTTGAGGGAAAAAGACACAGAAAGGTGTGCCAAAAGCATCCAGGCATAATGAGAAGGAAAGACATAGAGACTGACCTTTCCCGTCCACTCCACTCCTTTCCAGATGGAGAAGTAGACGAGGACCCAGGCCAGGGCCAGAGTTCCAGCCAGGGGCCAACGCACCTCGCCTGGTTCCTCAAGACCACCGGATAGCTGATGCATATTCCTCCTGACAGACACACACACACACACACACACACACACACACACACACACACTGATCAGTGCGGTCACACACAGTCTGACTTATACAGGCCCACATACACACTACACTCACAGATATTATACACACATGAATACACACACTTAAACAGATCACACAAATGGTTATGCCCAATGACAAGTTAAACACACATTGTTAACACACCTACACATGTTTAATGCCACGCCCCCATTGCATTCAACACATGACAGCGGTTAAGCTCAGATGTACAGTATAACACAAAGCCTTTTGACGTACTCCCAGAACTCAGTGACAGCACTGGTGAGGTTGGTGGTGTCAGTGAGACTGTAGTTGGAGAAACAGCTCTCTGTGTTCCAGGGGTTATCGCAACCCTCCCACGGCAATTCCTTGTTTCAGAAAGGGGGAGACAGTGACGGAGAGAAATAGAGAGATGGAGAGAAACAAAGTAAGACAGGGCGAAAGAAAGAGAGTTTTGTCTTTTTTGTCAGAGACAAAAAGACAAAAAGAAAGGCAACAGAGAACCAGACAGAATTTCAACAAACACGCAGAGGCATTTCTCATTGCCTGTAGGACAACATTCGAGAGCATAGAGTAATGGAACTCATTGTACATTAGTGTGGTAATCAATGAGGAATGGTAGTAACTCCCTCCCCAGGCGGAAAGCTGGCTGGTGGACGTGACCAGTATGGTAGTCATCCATAATTCTGCTTATATTATGATGTAGTGTGCAGTGTGTGCGAGCGCTTCCAATCTCCATCGCCAGTTCTCCAGACAATCCAAGGGTTTTCTTAAATCTAACAATATACACAGTGCCAATGAATGAATCCAACCCCCCCACAAAAAAACAAACGTGACAAGAAGTAAGCATCTTGCACATTTCTATTGAGTGCTAACCCACCACAGTTCTTATTAAAGGATGTTCTCATTCGTATCACATTGGTCACTTAACCAGGAAATGGGCCAGAGGGAATGCTCTCTACCTCGACTGAGCTCACAGGCACCCAAGCCACCGCAAAGAGTTGCTAGAGCGTGTCTACGCAATGCAATCCTATTTGTTCTCTAACCCACAAAACGGCGTTGGCCAGTTGCACTTGCTTCTACGAGTACCCTGAGGTAATGCACAAGCAGGATTCAAACCCAGTTCAGGCAAAAGAGGGAGGTTTTGTTGAAAGAGCAGTGGGTTGGATACAAAACCATGGTGAATCTGTAATTATGGACCACATGCAGTTGCTTATGGTGCTGGACCACACTAGACTGCACAGGTCATTTAGTTTATGTAGGAAACACTCTCCCACAAGAAAATAGTTATCTAAATTGATGTGAATGTGAGAAGGGTTGTCATTGTAGTAAAAGTATTAACCTTTGTACATAATCGTTGAGTTACTTCAAACCCATAATCTTTCATGGTTGGTCTGAGTATCAAGCAGTGGACCAAAACATTAAAGTAGTGCTAATGGAGTTTCAGGTATTCTTTGTGCCTGGCAACGATTTTCTTTTCTTGTCTCCTCTCCTCAGTGCATCATCGGAGATGTATTCCTTTACCACTCCTGAGTGGAAAGCTCTTAAATTTTCTGCTTCATTTCAGCGATTTTAGATCTTTTTTCTTTCTCTCTCCCTCTCTCACTACCACTCCCTATCTCTACTTCTCTCTCTTTTCCCCGTCTCTCTCTGTCTCTCCTCACACCTGTGTCACATTTCTTTTTGTTGGGTGAGTGGTGATGGTCCCACCTCTTTGCGTACGCCTCAAGGCTTTGTAAAGAATCATATCAGCCACAGTGAACCACACAAGAAACAGCACTTTTATGTGAACTTCTGAGCAACCTCTTGTCAGACTGGAGAATATCCTTCTATGAAAGACAATGAAAAAATATTACATTAATTTTGCTTTTACCGTAGCCTGGTCGCTTAGCCTGGTCGCAGATTCCATTGTTGTTCTCTAAGTTGTTAAAAACGACGCTGAACCAGGCTACAACTTTGGCTCAGAGGACACAAACATTTTCGGGAGTCAACTAAGGCTCCTATGTACAGCGAGGTCACCTACCGCTCTGAAGGAGCTGAAGAGGTAGTAGAGGGCCCAGGCAATGATGATAATGTAATAGATGTTGAGCCAGAAGGACAGGACCACTGAGGCCAGACCAACACCTGTTAAGGAAGAGGTCAGTATTGACAAACAATTTGATAACCAACTTTTATCTTTTGTATTTCTCATCCTTTATTATTTTTGTCATTAACATGTGTCTCTAACATATCTCACCTTTCATCATGGGCATCAGTTTAGTCCACACCCCCAGACCCCCCACAGAGTTGAACTGGCCCAGTGACGTCTCCAGTAGGAACAGAGGTATCCCAGCAAACACCAGGGTGAGGAAGTATGGGATCAGGAAAGCCCCTTTCACATGTCAAGGGCAAAGCCAAACACAAAAGTGAGTAACATGTTTAAATGTCTACTCTCTGTATGCATCCCCACATCCGCACAGCTCCTCTTTCTGTTTGTGATTACCATTGGCTAATCTAATGTGATTACCATTGGCTAATCTAATGCTCAGTAATAGCAGTGAGTAATAAGAGCACACTTCAGGAGAAGAACAGAGTGCACGTTTTGCATATCTGAGTAAGAACTTAGCATTTCTGCAGCGTTGCCTGTTACCGGTTTTGATGACAAATTGCTTGTGTTATCCTTCAAAGTAGCTATTTTTATGTAGTGTTAACTCTCTGTGCTGGGAAATGTCGCTGTGGAACAGAAGCCCTCTCTTGAAAAAGCCATGCATATATTAAAGGTTGAATTCAATTGAACAAACATTATTGATGTTTAAAGGATAAGTTGGATTTAGGGCATATACAAGAAGAACATAGGGATATGCATTGGATATAGACCCAACCACCTATGGTTGGCGATCCAATGCTGTTTATGACCGTGAAAGAAACCAATTAAATCCAGTAACTGTAAAGTAACATACATTATCAATGCATTACTTCAGGGGGATCACAGTCCTTTCCAAGTGTAAATGTTACATTACAGGACGTGAACAGCAACATATCTGAAACCGACTCAATGTCAGTCAGAGAAATTAGCCTTTATTTACTTACTTACTAATTTACATATGTTTTCTGCTCCTGTGTCAATATTTTGAAGATAAATAATTGACAGCAATTATAGTGATAAGTCTTATTGAGTATCTGTAATTGCATTGCACATCTGGATTTGGAGATTTTTTTCTTTCATTTAGGTTCTTAAAAGTTGGATGCGGAGCACTGGTGAACAACACATCTTTAAATACTTCCAGAGGTCCAGGCTTTGGCTGGGCCACAGATGGCTGTATGTTTGTATTGTCCCCAATATCCTAGTCAGTTTCCAAGTACATAACGATGAAGCCCACTGTAAAGCCTCCCCTACATATACTGTATGCCTCCGTAATTACTGAGTTATACAGGTTGTTCTCTGGATTTCATAGTATCGTAACACTGACCTAAACTGAGGGACCGTATATAGCAAGCAAGTTTATTTATAGAGCATAATTCATACATAGAAGCAATTCAATGTGCTTTACAGTGAAAATATAAATAATTCAATAGAATCAAAACAGTCAGATCCATCATCAGCAGATTGTTACATTTACACAGAGGTTATTCCTCTGATAGCACCAAAACTCGCATTACAATTGGTCAAAGATAGCAAGATATACATTTAATAACAAAATAAATCAAGAAGAGAAATATAAAATACAGCATAATAATCAAACATGGAATAATAAAATAATAAAAACATACGGTGCTATAAAAGCTGTAAGACTAAACAGTGCTATTATAATAACATAGGAAGCTATAAGGCTCACAGTGTGGTTAAGTTTAAGAGCTAAGTCATAGGCACATGAAGAGAGAAGTGTTTTTAGCCTGGTTTTTAAAAATGGACACATTTGGTGAACATCTAAAACATTTCAAAACATTAAATTAATTTAGACTATCACAGCAAGGATGTTGAATACCTGTTGACTAATGACATTTCATCTTTTGTTTTCTAATTCATTAGTAAAAGATCTAAAAAGACAATTCTTAACGGTGACATTATAGATTATTGGATGGTGGATCAGTGACAGCAATATCTTAAGCCATTTTAAAATTTAAAATAAAGTCCAGCAGTTCGAATTTTTCCTGAATGCTCTTCCTGTAGTCCTCATAAAACATTTATTTGGAATTATGTGATAACTGACCTGGTGACCTCAATAGGACATTGATAAAATGCAACATACTACTGTAGAACACATTGCAATGGAATATACTTTTGGGGAATTTCATTATTAACTATATCCTTATAAATAGAAAACAAGGTTAATCATAAAAAATCATAAGGACCATTTCCGTTCAGTGGTTTAAAAAATATATTTAGTATTTTCTCTTACCCAGGTTGATCAAAATAAAAGATCAAGAATCAAATGTATTCATTAAAAATGAAAAGTATTTTTTTACCACGGAGTCAGACCTTCTCAGCTGAGCATACAGAAAAATGGTTAGTGTCATACACCATGTGACCCAGCCCAGAGGAAGGAAATGGAAATTCATTATATAGCAACATTTGAAGCAATGCAGACATCTTGTTATAGTTTTAGCATTCATCTGAACTGGTTGGTTCATCTAGTCTTCGTGAATTAATATGCCCTTATGGTTCTTTAATATTGTGGGCTCAAAAACTTTCTCAACCACTACAATAAACATTCCTGTAAATTATAATTCACACATTGAACATTGAACACCCATAATATAATACATGTTTCTGTAAATATTTTTCAGTGTATCTAACATACTGATGGTGTTTTGTTATGGTATATTTCCCTCAGGTTCTCCAGGCACTGCTTACATTTTGCTGACATAAGGCCCAGAAAATCCCTGTTCTACTTATTTCAATGCCTGAAACTAAGATTTTTTCCAGAACCCAAAAGTTAATCTTACCTCCTCCATTTTTGCCACACAGGTAGGGAAACCTCCAGACATTCCCCAGTCCGATGGCATAGCCCACACATGACAACAGGAAGTCAAACTTGCCCTTCCAGGAGCCCCTATCAGGGAGCACTTCCTCTTTCTTCTCCTCGCCTTCTGGGTTGGTAACAGCCTCCATGTCCTCGAAAGGGATGGCCTGTTTGACCTCTGTTGGTGAGTTGAGGTTCACTGTGCTCTTACTAGTCTTCCCCATAAGGCAGAATTGCGGTTCACTCAGGTCAACTCAGGCTTCTGACACTTCACCACAGTCAGTCACATACAGTATGGTCAAACGATGTATGGTCAAATGATGTACGGTCAAATTGAGCCTCAGTTATTGTGGTTATTTTGGTCCTTTGCCGGGGTGATTCACACTGACCAGGATGTGGAGCTGTGAAGCAACAGAGAACATTCTCATTGATTGGTATTATTATGGTGGATGCGTGACACAGAAACAGATTCATCAATAACATATTCCAAGATATTGAGTTTGGCCTAAGTGCCCACTCAATGTCTGTATGTCAGAATGTGTGCAGTACTAAATGTTTGTGACATGCAAATTATCTGTATTCATGTATTCCGGTACTCTTCATCATGCAAAACGCACATAAAGATGTATTCCAATGGATCCAGTAAGTTATCAACCTCTCAGAAGGCTTCAGTACAGATATACTGATCTGGTCAAGACATGAAATCATGAAACATTAAGCTTCTTTATGCTTTTAGTTATGGTTATCTAGCTTGATTAATTCAATCACAAATCATTTGTAGTACTTTTCAGAAATGTACTTTTGTTTGTGAATAATGGTCAAGACCACGTCCTTTGAAAAAGCCCTTAAGTCTTTGGCAAGTTTTTTTCTCCCTTTGCCGTCTAATGCCCGTTTTCTTCCTTTTCACCATCTTTTCACGACGCAAAAATGCAAAAGGGTCAGCTTTTCATCGCCAGGTGAACTCCTATGGTGGCTGTTCTGTAGCTCAGGGGCGATTTATCAAAGGAGGAACAAGATGGAGGAGATCATCATACCTGTCAGGTGTCAGAAGTCTCAGTGTCCCTCATCAGGTGACCAGGGTCTCTTCCTTCCACCTTTACATCCGTGCCAGGAGACAAAGCGAGTAGAATCCATCCAATGGAGAATGATGAAAAGCTTCCGTCCACTGTGCCCCACTGGAGGGATATGTCACCATATCAATGCTGCCGGAAAAAGTTGGATTTGTTTTTGCGTTCCCCCGCTTTCTCACATCTCTTGTCCCTTCCTTTGGCTGGTATCGAGTGGCAGATAATAACGTTCGACCTGTTGTCTGACAGGATTATTGCTCTGCCTGGTGAGGCCCCAGGGCTGTGAAAGAGAAATTCGACTGATTCCGGTAGGGTGTTGTGCAGTGTGTGTGTGTATGTGTGTGTGTGTGTGTGTGTGTGTGTGTCAGTGTGTATCCCAGAGAGTGTAAATATGTATCATTGAATATGTGTGTTGACTGTTGCCAGTGTCGTTGCCATGGAATTTCCCAAAAGAGGAGGGCCCAGTCCAAACAGTAAAAAAAACTCTGGAAGTTTGGAAAATGAAACTGTTGGCATTAGGCCTGGGAAATAAAGACCACACGACCTGATATGAAATAAGTCTGAGGTAGTGTCCTGATAATATCTCCTATCCTGGAGACACACTTGATAATGTCACCAAATCCCACACATCTAAAGGCCTTGGATTTGTGGAGGCAACTCCGTGTACAGATCTTATTTGAGGGAATTCCCTTCAAAGTGGCAATGAGTGTACTTACAGAGAACATCAAAAAAAACTCTCAGTTCAAACCACGGATATTTTCAAATAATACTGTGTTGCCCTTTTAATTTAGAAAAACATTAATCCAGTGCTGTTAGCTGGCGAACTTTGGCTGTCTGTTGTGTAGAGGGGGAGTTGTGAGAGGAGGGCCTCCCCTGCCATCTCAGTGCTGGATCAGGGCCTACGTCTCCAGGCCAATTCAGCTTCTGTTGAGACCCACACTGCTGCCATATGACACCCTATTTCCTGGAAAAGTGCACTGCTTCGTTCTCAAACCTAGTGCACTACGTAGAGATTAGGATGCCACTTGAACCACACCCAGTCCACTGCCAAATGGGCCATCGTACCCAGCGCTTGAGGCCCAGCTTTCAGTTCCAGACTCAGTGGGGGAATACAAAGATTTTGATTATGGGGAGATAAAAAAGAGGGAGATATGTTCAACGTTAAATTATATGGATATTGTGAGAAGCACAGGTGACATATTTCATAAACATATTCAGGGCACATGTGTGAATATATGTTGATAAATCATATATGTACATATATGTTTTGCATGGGTTTTCCATCTGAGGTAAGAGAGACATTATAAAGAGACTGTAATTTCTCCACAATAGTAAAATCATTTCTTCATCTGACGTCTAGCCATCCCAAGGAATTCAATCACTTTCACCAAAAGGCCAGTAAGATTCTGCTCTCTCCTGAACCCTCTTCACGCCACTAGCTTGTTGCCTGGATCCAATTCTCCTAGCCAATTACGTCCAATTGAACATTAAAACACGCCACAACAATGTGTTTAGCACTGGTGACGGCTCTGCACCTCTTCACTATCCAACGTTTGTAAAAGAGGAGATTAAAATCCTAATGGAAGCCAAATACTGACACAGCGACAGGGCGTCCCACATGCCCAACTCCCCGTTCACCAAGGAGCCCTGGGTCCATTTGTGCATTATATAGGGAATAATGTGTCATTTGGGATGTTGGTCCTGTCCAAAGTGAATCAATAGCCGAGATTCATGTGAGATTTGTCATCTGGGTGGGTGGTGCTACTCTGGGTGATGGCTGTCCAAATTAGAGTTGTCAAAGCTAGTTTCTCTTCAATCAGCTTATTGTGGCCTCTGATCAGTGGGGGCTGATTATCCAATAAACACCAGCAAGGTTGAGTTTCTGAGAATAATGAATAAAGAAAGATGGGGTGAGAGACATGGGGAGAGACAGGGGAGAGAAATAGCAGGAGAGGAAAATAGTATAGAATGCTGAAACCCTAACGTCCAATAGTACAGAAAGGTACTTGGTGCTCAGTTATACATTTATTTAACATGGAGCAAGAGAAAAGAAAGAGTGAGAGTCAGGGGTGAAAAAGAGAGTTAAACTTAAGCAGAACTTTAACACACAAATTAAACCATCTGAAATCCAGATGATAACATAGATCTTGAGGTTTGTTTGTATTTCTTTTTGTTCCCTGGAGTACAAAGCAGCCTTTATTGAGTGTTTTCTTGGTGCCATACTTTATTTAACTTGCCAATATTTCATAGGTCCTCTCGAGCCCGAGTCAGACATATGGTTAAGTCTTTGAGGACAGAGCAGTAAACAAGCACACATTGTTTGAGACAGATGCAAACAATGTGTATCCGTCTATCTACAGGAGTGATTCTGATGCAAAAACATTGATAATTTTTTTTGAAAATCCCAAGGCCTATAAGTGAGTTGTGGGGTGTTTTGTAAAAGCACATGTTACAACTGCTGTAAAAAGGGCTTTATAAAACACATTTGATTGATTAGTAGGTTGTAAGCATAACAATTCTGTTGGGACAGCTTATTTTCTCATTGTCAGAGCATTAAACTTTTGAGGGTTTACGAGTTGTTTCACAACATAAATGAAAATAATTTTGTCTCTACCCAAAGATAAATCTTACATATGTATGTAAATCTCAATATTATGTGTTATGGCTAGATTCTTATTTTATTGATATTTTGATTGAAATACATCGTCCCCGTGCATATTTTACTGGCTTCATGTTAGGTATGATGTTAGACAATGTATAGAACAGTCCCAGGAGAGCTGATCCATTTAAATTCCATTATTTAATTGACATCTCTCTCTTGCAGTTCCCAATTAGCTTGGGAGTGTCTAAGTCTGGTACATGTTCTCCTGCTCCAAGACACTCTGCTTCTATTTAAAGCTTTCAGGTTCTTTGACCTGATGAGTAAGAGAAAATGGAGCTGACTTCGGTGCCACATGCACTCACAAACAGTAGTACAAAAGTACAAAGTTGCCTATCGTTCTCCGCACACCACCCTGCAGTCTGTTACTCAGCTGTGGTGCTGTGATCTTGTATCGAATCGGACCACTCAGAGAGAGGCTAGGCTGTGTTTTTCACCAAGTGGAAGAAAACAGACAGAAACAGTTAGGTATTACCTGAACTTACCCAAGAGAAGGAAGTGGAGATGATATTTTAGTCAAATGTTATGAGCATTATCACCCTGTCGGGTTCTGAAACAGCACTTCTGAAACCAAATAACTCTAATAATCTGTCTGATATGATGTGCAATACAATGCAATTCACTCTCATTTCTGCTGTCATCGCATTTGCATTTACTTTCAACAGAAACGAAATGACGCAATCAATACGGCAAGGTCAGAGGTCACATGCAAAAATACATTACTGAGGCCCCCTCCCACCAAAGAAATATTCTGTCAGCACGAGCCGGAGGATACACCATTTTAACCAATGATGATTTCTACCACACAGTGTTTGTTGTGAAGCACAACATTCGATTTAGATATTTTACTTGCTTAATTCTCCAACAAAAAATACTTTATACAAACTAACATTTTATTTCATAGCACTTAGAAAATACAGTTCTACAGTTATTTCTGTACAATGCTAAGCTCTGTGCGTTAATTCAGGTCAAGCTAATCCCTGGCCATGAATCAATTACATACACATCTACACAGACTCACACAAACACAGCCTCAGGCTTGTTGGCGTACTGAGACTGAATGTTGGGTGATGTTGAGGAGGAAAGGGACATTGAAAGCATGAGGCTGCCGAAAAACTGGTTCACTGACTGTATTTCTCATATGTGGTTTACAGGGCTTTCCTAGTGGGAGTTGTATGTTGATGAACAGGGGTCAGTGCAGATGAAACATTCCTATCTACATAATGTTCTTTTTTTACAGCCAAAAAGTTCCTTTCCAAGGCCAGTAGACACATTATCTTATTAGTGTGCACAGACCACGGACCGAAATTGACCCGTTGTGATTGTTTAACAGTGCCCTAAATATCTGGACAGGTAAGGCTACAGCCAAGCTATGACTTGTCTGAGAGGTCAAACAGGCCCAAAGACATTGGTTTTGTTTCTATGTTCTTTGATTGGTTTCACCTGTGTCTAGTTTAGTCTTCACCTGTACAGAACCTTGTTATGTCCCTAATTAAGTTCCTCCTGTCCCAGTGGTTTTTGTGAGTCAGGGTTGGTTGTCTTGTGTCAGGGTCATGTTAGTTTTATTCAAACATTGTAACCACTCAGTCCTGTAATTAAAGCACCTATATTTAATTCACCTCTGCGTCTGTGTCCTGCTACCTTGGAGAGCCATGACAGACCCTTTATTCACTAGGGCCATTGGTAAGAATCAAAACTTTGAGCCTTCTCGGGTACATTGGACAGTTTCTCACATTCTTTCATGTAGAGACTCTCAAACTCATATTGGATGTAGAGCATCAGTGAACTACAAATCTTCAAATCTCAACACAGAAGAACAATGGTGTTCCAGTCCTGGCTTTGGCTCGGCCACTCCAGGACATTCACAGACACAGGCCCTAAGCCCACCAGCGTTTCTGGGCTTCTGGACACCGACCCGAAGCCCAGACACGTCATCCTCCTACCCTGAGGTCCTGTGCTCTCTGGATTACATTCTTTTCAAGCTCTGTATTTTGCTCCGTTAATCCTTGCCTTGTTCCTGACCAGTCTCACAGTCTCTGGCGCTGAGAAGCCTACCCATACGTGACGTTGACATCACGATGCTTCACAGTAGTGATGGTGTTAGCCAGGTGCTGAGTGGTGCCTTATTTTCTCCGTTATTGAAGTAGCGCTCGGCATTCAGACCAAATAGTTCGATTGTGGTCTCATCAGACCAGAGATTGTATTTCCTCAGGCTCTGAGGATGTAGAAGGCTCTTCAGGAGGTGTCACATGTCATTTACTCAGAAGTGGCTTCTGTCTAGCAACTCCGCCATGAAGGCCTCACTGATTGAGTGTTGCAGAGATGGTGGTCCTTCTGGGAGATTCAACCATCTCTGAATAGAGCTCTGTAGCTCCTAATCTTCACCAGATCTATACCTCGACATAATTCTATCTTAAATAGGTATTCAGGCCCTTTGCCACAAATCTCTGTTGGATCCTGTGTCCTTAGATCCACCTTGAAATGTCCCTAGAATTTCTTTGTGCCACCCTTGGTACTTTAATTCATGAACTGATTGTAATTAACAAACCAATCACTGTAAAAACTGATTTGCAATATAACAATATTGCTGTGCTCCTTAGGGTATAATGGTGGACATCCCAGTTTAATTAAAAGTATACTAGTAATCAAGAAAACTGAATCTTTCATTGTCTAACTGCATGTACACACACTCCAAAGTTTACTTGACAAGATTTTGAGACAACATTTGCAAAGGAAAGTTTACGTTATACATTACAAATGTGTTTTGGGCATTAATACATTTCTTAGGTTTTACGCCTAGTGTGTATAAATGGAAAGAAGTGGGGACAGAATGGCCAGTCATTGTGGATGAAGAGATAATTAGTTGGACATCACTACCGATTGTTGCTCTCATAGCCACTTGTTTTCCCTTGGGGCGGGGCCATTAACTGGAACCAATCCACACATCAATACCTAAAATTGGGATTTGACCTTAAACAACTCCTCCAACCTCTCATAATCCTGAACACTTCACACAAACCTAGCATTCTTATTGGCCTCTAATTCCTGTTCTCCATCTTATTGGCTCATGTCTACCATACACTCACTCCCAGATTCGGATTGGTCCATGGAGGGGCTTTTTTGTCACACTGTGGTTGTAAGTCCGAGGACCCCATGGGTGTCCAGATGATTGCCAGTTAATTTAGTGCCGCTTGGTGTTTTTTGGATGACAGACCTGGATGATTGCTGTGCTGAAGACAGACCTGGATGAGTGCTGCGCTGATAACAGACCTGGATGATTGCGGTACTGATTGATGACAGATCTCTGAACTAGAACATGTCTGTCACCCTCAAGATGAGGTATCAAGGATAATTCAGTACCTTACATGAGTTCAAATCCTGTTTTAAATATAAAAAATCCGATGTGTATTTGAGTTAGGCTGTCTGGAATAAAAGGTGAGCAGTCTTTTGGACAGATTTTTGAACAGTTACACTGGAAGTTGTGCATCTGCTAGAGATGTTAGTAATAACTAAACCAATATCTGAATCTCAGTTATCATCTCGTCCTCAGATACCAAATCTCACATTTCATCTCTAGTCTTATCTCAAAAACTAGTAAATGTAAAACAACTCAATTTTTTTATATTGAAATAGTTTCCAGAACCAACATTTTTTGTCAAATTTGCTGAACTGCCCAGATGTTTTTGTTTCATGACATTGTGTTTCCAGTATTGACTGCCTTAAAGATGGAAGAAAACCCAGGTACTGTAAAACATCATGGCGTACTGTACTGTAGGAGCAAAGTAAAGTCAGTTTCAGAACAGATTGATTTGGATTGACAGTGGAAACAAGTAAAGCTTGGTAATTTGCAATTGACATAGACTATCTCTCATCTGCGTCAGAACAAGAGTGTCAGGAATGACACAAATGCCATGTAAACTGAAAATATGTTTAATAATACATCAGACATCAGTCATTTACATCTTTATATTTATCAATCATGTCAATTCAAGACATACATTTCCACAACTTAATGACAGATTTTACTGAAAGAGCATCGTGTCTGATTCTGATCAATGCTGCAGCAGTGCTCGTTGTAGAACCACACTGCCCCAGGACACAAGCTGGAGGATATTTCAATAGAATTAAATCAGAAAGTAAAGGGCATACTCTTTACAATAAAAAGAAACGTATGTAGAAATGTGCTTTGTTTATTATTCTTCTGGCTAAAATGAGTTGATCCCAACCCTGATAATATGTAAGAACTGTCTTCATCTTATGGGCTAGATCATATAGAGGGAGGCTTCCACAGATGTTGATTTGATGTCAGTATTACATACAGTATAATTTGAGGTTTCAATGTAGATCAATAAGCTGATTTTTTAATCCTTGTTTTCAAATGCGTAGACATTTCAGGCAGCGGGCATTATCATATTAGAATATTTATTAAATATTTCTACTATATTCCCTAATAAGAAAACGTATTTATGTAAGATGACTGGGTAATCCGACATAATCAACGTATGTATGGACATTGTATATGTAAGTATTTGTTTTCTAAGCGTTATATATGAGGTATATGCAAAGTTTCTTGGGCTAGCTATTAAACAGCAACCCTGAACAACATTAAAAAAAATATCTAAATGAAAAAGAAACTGGAAACAACCAAAAGAAACCGGTTGAATATTGAAGTGCAGGCGTAAATGTATAATCCAATGCTTCTGAAATGACATGCATTGGCTGTTTTTTGTGTACATGCTGCAGTCTCACATTTATCTTGGTCAGTTTAAACCTGGGTCAGTTTCAGAAAGTTCAACCTTCAATTATTTGGATATATTACATTGATTAACATTAATTAAACAATAAATAATAAAATGAACAACTCAGCCTTTTTCAGGAAAACTACATGTTTGGAAACGTCTAGGTAGTCTGTTCAACATGTTTCATGGAATGGTGCATTACCGCAGAACAATCTGGAAGACTGTCACCCCTGACGATTCTATGATGTCATGAACGCTAGATGCCAATGACCTCCATGCCTTGCTTCACGTCAGTCTCCCCGTCGACCCTGGGCGGTTTCTCCTGCCCTCTGATGATGACGCGCTTACACAACGTTAGTCTGGGTAAGTACGGCTTGGCCTGTCGAAGGTCACGAGACGGAGTGGCCATTCCTCTAGGATTCTGAAAACACGATGAGAAACGTAAGAAAGAAATCCACATGTGGACGGAGAGGCAGGATTTAGGGATGCTCACCCTCCACAGTGACGGCAGGACGAAGACTGGAATACAGAGCAGATGGGTGAGGATGAGGAGGGATGCCATTCTGGAGGCCCAGGACCCAAGGACTTGTTCAACCCCAGGTATATTTATAGATGAGCTGGTCTGAGCGTCATACAGCATGGTGATCTGAGGGGAACCAAGAATAGGTGGAGGTTCTTTTCACAGGGTGCTTCCATTTTCACATATTGCCTTTCTCTCAATGTGTTTTTGACAGGCTAAGCTTCATTTGTCTTTTTACATATTATTGAAAAAGCGGTTTTAGTTTTAGCATTAAGGTGATTGACAGAATGTTGACCTTCATTTGTTTTAATGGAAAGTTAAAAGGAAGAGGGAAGGATAGACTAAAGATGAAGAAAGATGCAAAGACAATGACAAGAAATTAACAACAGAAACAGGTAGACAGTTAAACGAAACAAAGAGATACATAGGTAATAAACAACAAAGAGAGAGATATAAAGGAAGTAAACAATAAAGATAGGAAGAGGAAATTAATAACAGAGATATACTGAGAGAGGAAATTAACAGCGATATATAGAGAGGAAGGTGATGGCTCTCACTCACTGCACAGATGAGTGGTGTTACAAACAGCCAGCAGTATTTCAGCACCAGGGGAAATGGACGGTAACCAATCATGTCTTCGATGTTGTCAAGGAAACGGTTTGCACCTGCAAAGCCAATCCATCTACACTTTATTTTTCAGTCCAAGTCGAGACTCATCTCATCTTTTTGATAGAAACATACAGACGGGTCCCACGATTGATTGAAACGTTTTGAGACAAAGTGGTATACAATGTGTTCCTTCCTTCCCTTGTAGATTAGCAATAGAGCTTCAATTCAGGATTAATATCAATTTAGGGTCAAAATAATAATAAATAAAACGGGCCTGTCCCCAGACCAATTGCAACCCAGGAAACATGGATTACACAACAATAGGTTATATCTAACACTCAGAGTATGGATTCAACCATTAGAACGAACCGTAATGCCAGTATTATGCAGTGCAGTGCAGTGCAGTGCTGTGGAAGTGCCCTACCATAGACCCAGGCGACAACGATGCACTCAAAACAGGCGATGAACAGCAGGCTGATCCCACTGGAACCGTAGGTGTCGATTAACCTGAAGAGAACAATCCCATTCTGATGGACAGACATGCGGACGTGGGCGTCAGAAGGAACATTTTTTCAAGGTTCCACATTCTTACCATTCGATGGTTCGTCAGCCCCTCCCAGCCCCCCCTTTCCCTCCCTGCCCCCCCCTGCCCCTCCATGCCCCTCCCTGTCCCTCCCTGTACCTCCCTGCCTCTCCCTGTCCCTCCCTGCCTCTCCCTGCCTCTCCCTGCCCCTCCCTGCCCCTCCCTGTCTGTAACTGTGTTACTCCCTCCCCCAGCCTCTCCCTTCCTCCTACCTCAGAAATGAGAGGCAGACCCAGTAGGAAGCAGACTACAGCGATGACCAGCACCAGGATTTCCCTCCGGCCTGGCCTCCGCAGGGTAGCAGGGCAGAGGTCAGTGATGGCCGTTGCCAGGCTCTCAACACAGACAAACTGTGAGGGAACACATTACATAGTGACATTGGGGAACCAGTACACACATAAACACATATTAAACCACACTGGAAAAACTGTACACATGAACACACTCTAAAACACACGGGAGCAACAGCGCACAAATAAATACAAACAGAGGCAAATTAAAAGGTACAAACTATTTGAACATTGTTATTTGTTACATGTTGCATGCATAGTCCCTGTGTTGCTGTCATTCCGTGTTCATCTCTATTCAGTCGATGAATACAATCATGATTTTAATTATTTATCGGTTAAACTGATATTTACACGTTAACTCATTTAAAGGAACAAAGTGCAATACCAAATGAAACACACAAACACACACGCACACACAGACATAGACACTTCCCTGATATTACCTGGCTGTCCAGACCAAGGAATATAACCATGAGAAAGAAGAGGACGGCCCAGAACTGGGCCCCGGGTAACAGGGAGACTGCTTTGGGATAGGCAATAAAAGCCAGACCAGGGCCTGTTGGAAACAACTCAAACAAAACACATACACACACACACACACACACACACACACACATACTGGTTTGTAAATATCACCCGTGTAAAGAATTAGGTATGGAATGGATCCAAGCTGTAAGACAATGTGAGCTACCATAGGTTTTATATTTTCACTGAGACAAAGGTACCCTCTTGTGGCCAGTATTTGTTGTGACAGGGTATAATGTTGTACGCATGGCACATTTTCTTCCAACTCCACTAGCAGGGCCTTTTGACACACCTTGTTTTGTTCCTCTATTTAATATATGTAACAACCATTTTTTTAGTTTAATCATTAGTTTGCGCTGGAAGGGAACAAAATTCAGAAAAACCAGGACAATGTGGATGAAAAGGACCCACCTCCCTTGACGACCGAATTGACGTCCATGTTAAGTGAGTGAGCCATGAATCCCAGCACGGAGAACACAGCAAATCCAGCAAAGATGCTGGTGGCACTGTTGAGAATGCAGAGCGCCATACAGTCCCTGGGACAGAGAAAGGCAGCTGATTATTCTGTACAACCTGACGTTAGGCAGCTGTACATACGAAAAGAAAAGGCTTAATTTTGTTCCATTTCCCATTGTAATTTCAGCTTAGAGGGTTGCAATGAACATTTTTTGTGGATCTGGCTTTGTGGTCCCGATTTGAATTCTGCGTTACTTTAAAAGTTGTGTAGTTTGCACTAATGAACTATTCGGAGGATAACCCGTTTGACATATCTGATTGGTTCCTTGTGGAGATACAGCTGTGTGGCACGGACCTGTAACAGTTGTTGTTGTACTTGTTGTAGCTTCCCAGAGAGGTGAGGACTCCCTGACAGACGGCGTAGGAGAAAAACACCTGAGTCCCAGCATCACGCCACACCTGAGGACGCGGAGAGAGGACTTCAGTTACAGACATGAAGGTGAGGAGGGAGGGGGAGAGGAGGAGAAAAGACAGGGGGAGGGAGTAGAGGAGAGACAGAGGAAGGGAGGATAGGGATCAAATGAGGGAAGGAAGGATGAGATCAGTTATGACACCAATAGGGGTCTGATTCTGTTTCTGTTGCTCCAACACACGTCCTCCACTTTGTGTGTGTGTGTGTGTGTGTGTGTGTGCTCATGCATGCTTTCCAGTCCGTTGGCCCATGTCTCCCTACACTTCTGCATGTGTTGAGCGCATCCTCCCCATTTCAGCAGACTCCACCATGGCAGCATATTTTTTGCATTAGCAGGAAGGTAGGGGGCTTTGGGGTTGGGGGTGGGCTGAAGTCCACCCTGTAACCCAGCCGAGCATCATCAACATTCTTCCACAGCCACCTAAGCCAGGCCCCACTATTTATCTCTTCTCTACACACGGCCCACAAAACCAACACACATCCCCCACTCCAGATTTCCTCCCCAAATAAAAAGAAAACACATGGCATGCTAGCGTGTCTTTTACGCTTGTTCGTTTTCTCTGGGCCTGTTCCCCAGCTGGGATAAACGCAGTTAGATGACCAATAGTCAGTCCGACCTCGAAGAAATAGATTTGGTCCACCACTCCAATCCGAGATTCTGGAGAATCCAACAAATTACAGTTATTGTGGTGTAAAATATACTCATACTTAAGTGAGATGATTTGTTAAAATTACTGATTACATATATGTATTGGTGTATTTGAAAGAGACAGGAAATCTTATAGAATTTATCTCAATGTTAACAAATAGAAATGTGGCGATTGTCAGTTTATGTTATTAGATCTGGAAAGTGGAGGATACAGAGTTCTCTCTGAAAAGGGTTGAATAGCACGTATTTCCTTAAGAATGCTGGGATTATGACTTCGCCTATTTGTCTGTCAATGACATGACACATCTGTGTTTACATACTGTTTGCTGTGATGTCATGCAGAGGGACATCCTGTTCAGTTGTTTGAGAATCGGTGTGCTAATGCTTTGTTGACAGGAGATTGATCCTTCCAGTGTCGGCATTTCTCTCTCACTATGAAGGTACACATATGATTTCAAATGCTGTAATATGACATTCACAAGAGAGTCGGGCCTTGCAAGCGTGCTTCACTTGTCTCCAGTCAAAACCAATTTTTTGGTGCTTTCTACTGGATGCTTCCTAAAGTGTATTTTACTCCTAAAATTACCTCTTTACCTCTCCAAGATCTGCAATCTCTGACCCCAGAAGTCATCAGGTCACATTCCATGCTGGACAAAGCTCAAATGTCATCCAGAACAGAGAATGTCCATCTTGTTGGCCTAATGCTTGACTGTTTCCTGGTTGCCAGTGATTAAATTAAGACCCACACATAGCATTATATTAATATGACAGGGAGGACATGCCCCCTCAGGCAGGTTTTTACAATCAGTTTCCCATTTTCACCAGTCCTAACTATGAGCATTTTTTGGTGAAATATAAAACTGACCCAAGATCAGCTTCTAGAGGCAACTTCAGTCCTGTTGTTTTGGGGGGTGTATAGCACTGAGAAAGTACTTAATTCAATGGCTCCTCCTGTTTCTCTTGCCAAGACCCCCGTTTCCCATTAGGACTATGAGCAGAGCATTTCACTTCAGCTGCATTTTCTTGATTATAGAAAAAACATGGATATGAAAGCCAGGGGCTGTGAGGGTATGTGGTATATCCAGGGACTCTGTTAAAACAACCCTAAACCATGGTATTTACCACAACCCCTCATGCCTTATTGCTTAAACAGATCACAATCTCCCCGTCCCATCAGTCTTACAGCAGGGTCCAGGATCTTGTCCATTTGAGGCAGGAGATAGTACTTCAGACCTTCTCCAGCCCCGGGTAGAGTAACACCACGGACGAACAGGAGAATGAGCATCAGGTAGGGGAACGTTGCTGTGAAGTATACCACCTGTAATCACACGTGAAAATACACACAAACACAAACATATTAACACACATTTAAAAAAGAAATCTCTACCCTTGTGGGAACAAATAAGTTTAGAGCCATTCAAAAGCATATATTCGTAACCCTCAAAAACCAAACTTTAATCCAAAACACAACCCATAGGCCACAGATCGCAAACAATTACTCTTGGTCCTTATTAGGTGAGTAAAACTTGAGCACACACAAGAATAGGTTCTGCGTGTTGCTGCACTTCATCTTTCCAGTGTCAATTCATTAAGCACCAAATGAAAGAACCACGGAGACGGACTAACTTACTTGTCCGATACATGCACAACAAAACACTGTCTATGATCCTGTTGTGTGGGAATCTGACAGCTCACCTTGCCAGTAGATTTGACCCCCTTCCAGATGCAGAAGTAGCAGATGATCCAAGCCAGCAGCAGGCAGAGAGCCAGGTCCCACTGCACAGCACCCAGAGACATATTTGTTGTCCTCAACACCCGACGACTGAGGACACACACACAAGTGGGCGCGCACAGACACAAATGCACAAATACAAAAACACACACAGACATATGTCCACACACCACACACACCAACAGATGATAGTTTGGTAAAATGCCCTACTTTTACTCCCCTGGAGTACTGTATATACAATCTTAGACAGAGTGTTTTCTTTCGAGATGTTGTACCCGCTCAAATCCTATACATAGAAATTTACTGTGACTCTTGACTTGATGGAAAAATGTGTTATTTCTCCCACTTCAGAGTCTTGGCATGAATTATATAGCAATGCAATGGTAAATACAGATGTCCTATTTCTCCTAAATGAGTTGAGTGGGATTTGGTTTGAGCTTTGAAACCCCAAAAAAGGATGCATATTGTTCTTATTGAGAAGAAGGACTAGTTTCTCAGCCTTATTCCCACTTTAGAGGACATAATTCCCAATGCTGCACTGCTCTGGTACGCTGTCAGGAATGTATCATCTGGAAAGAAACAGGGCCTCTTACGAAATTACCAACATAAGGGAAAAAAACACTGGACTGAGCTTCAACTGGTCGTTTTACTGTTCCCATCAGGCTTTAATTGGGAAGTTTCACTTACATTTCCTGCATTCAAGGGGGCTGATTGGCTGTTGGGCGTCTCTGTTTTGCTTGTCACTATAACTCATCATTATGTCTTTAAGTATCAGTGCACACCCCACTGATATAGAAGTGAAATGCTGCTGGTGTAGTTTGGACATCTCAATATTAGCACAGGGGTAATTATAATGTCTGCTAGAGTTTGGATTTTCATTTGGTCAAGTTGACCGTACATTAATCGACAACAAAACGTTTCCATGTGAGGGGATTTTACAATCTTGAATCTTGCAAATTCAATCGTCGTTGGATGTCCTTTTTTGGTGTTGAAATGACATAAAACAATGTTGCTTCAGCCTCTGTTGATGATATTTTACTGACGAGATCTCTGTGCTGTCATTTACACTAGAGGACATAATAGGAGAATGTGCAATGTGACGGAAGTGATGAAAGCCTAATGGATGGATCTCTGTGTGTGTGTGTGTGTGTGTGTGTGTGTGTGTGTGTGTATGTCAGAGTTTATCTTTGCATTCCAACTTACTCCCAAAACTCTTCCTCTGGAGATGTGATGTTCAAGCTCTCCTTACTAAAAGAAAGAGAGGTATTAAACATGAAGTGAGAATCCACAGTATGAAGCCGTAAATACAGTCTCAAATTACATTGTGACTTCTGTATAGCTCTGATATCTTCAAAAGGATCCACATCTGGTATGGGGAATTAAACTCCCAATAGTAATTTGGAGAACTCCCCACCAGAGACCAGCCTTTCCCTTCTATTCTCCCACCTGCCTGTTTACCCCAGTGTTTCGAACTGACTCAGTAAAGTGGGATTGGAAATGACACAAGAAATATTTTAGGATTTTCTATGTTTTTATTCTTTTATACTCTAAATGTTTGAATTAGATATAGAATAATAACTTTTAGGTTAAAGTATAGAAACTCATATTGGTTTCATTATTTATACAGAGTCCCCTATTGTTCCATATTTATCTAATTGAACCTTCCTGTTATTTGCTGAAGGATATCAGGAGATGGCTGCCGGAAATAAAAAGTGTTGTCGTTTCCAAAAGGTCACGCAAAAACTTCTAAAAGGTCACGAATAAAAGCTTTTCTTTAACGATAGACAAATTGCGCGATTTCAAATCCAAACCTCTGTAGTGCAGAAGAAACCACTTGTCATTGGCTCGATACTTGCGGAGGGTATGGTACATACATATATTGAAAAGGGAAGATGCCTACCTGGTCACGTTCTCATAACTGTCTTCTGTCTGATTGTAAAGGAAGTTTACGTAGATGTGACAGTTCTCTGTGTGGAATTTCGGAGGAATGAAGGGAAGGAGTTTGTGAGTGTGCTGGTCATGTTTCTAGGTACATTTAACTATGTCTTGTGTGTGTTTTCGTACCAGTATTCCAGTAGTTGTCACAGGTGGACCAGGGCAGTGGACTTTGAAAGGAGTTGAAGAGGTAGAACAGACCCCAGGCCAGCACCACGATGTAATAGATGTTTAAATATGCCACAATCACTTGAGACGCAATTCCAACTCCTATAGAAGGGGAAGATAATCTGTATCCCAAAAACTGTCTTATGATGTCATAATGTAAGGTGCAGCCAGAGGAAATCACCCTCAAACATGGGACAAATCTTCCTCCAGGATGTAATCCCCCCCTCACTGGTGTACTGTCCCAATGCCGTCTCCAGGAAGAACACAGGGATACCACAGAAGAAGAGGAACACAAAGTAGGGGATGAAGAAGACGCCTGCAAAGGAACAAGAACAATGCGCAAGAGTACTTCCAGTAACCAAGGTGTTTTGCTAATCATAAAATGTAACTGCAGGAACAACTGAAATTAGATATTTAGGTAAATGACAAATCATGTGCAGTATTGCTGCGGTTTGAATATGGCTATAAGTCCCTGACCAGAATTAACAGCTGAATAGAATCATTTTCTAAAAACAATATTTCAATTTCTCAATGAATTCATTGAGTTTTGAACAAAAGTATTTGCAGGACTGCTGTGCTTGTCTTAGATGTATGCATTTTCTGTTGCGCAGTAAAACTCCATCCAAAACTCCTTGGAGCAACATTTTCTCACCCCACAGTTTTTTTCTTGCTCTCTGATCTTCAATCACAGTCTTACACTCAAGTTATATTCCCTTTTCTTTCTTTTCTCCATGGTCTCCTCCATGTAGCTGCCAGTGTTCTCCACACTTTTAACGTATAGTAAATGTTACTAAACTCCTCTTTCAACATTTAAATGATTTAACCTACGTTCTTATCCTCAATAAATACCTGTAGTATGTTCATGCATTTTCATAGGTTCCCTGTGCCATGCTCTACCAACTGAACATCACAGGATTTGAACAAATGGAAAAGTCCTGATCTGCTTACCTCCTCCATTTATATAGCACAGATAAGGGAAGCGCCATACGTTGCCCAGGCCAATGATTTCACCAGCCATGGAAAGTAGGAATTCAGTTTTATTGGCCCACTTGCCCCTCTCTTGAATCCCATCCTCGGGGCTCCCCTTCTGTGGCTCTGGGTCCACTGGAACCCTGTGAGTTGTTCCTCCAGCAATCTCCTCTTCCATTTTCTTTCTGTGTCTTAAATTCAAAATTCTTCATTTTATACAACCTCTTCTTTGTTTTCCCCCTCTCTCTATCTCTTTCATTGTTGAATCTTGTGTTTGTGTTTATGTCTTCACTAGACTGAGGCCTGATCTTCAACACAATACGTCCCAATCCAGACAGATTAAGTCTTTGTTCTGTTAGAGAGCCCAAGACATGATCCTAATCTAGGCTTCTACAACTTCTAGGACACCACATCTATGACTAGGCTGCTTGTTTGATTATCTGAGTTTGACTGTATATTTGTCCAATGCCCTACATCAGATATAAGATATTGAAGATATTTTCCGATGATTCACACTTAATCCATTTATTATGTGCATTAATGTTCAAATACAATAATGCAGATACAGATTTATCTAAGTGAAATGAAATAATTCACCAATTATTTGTTAACACAACTTCACATGTTAAAATGCATGCAATAACAAAAAAAATTATAAGCACAGTTATCTCAGTGAATTGATCATGCATTCACCTTCACTTATGTACGCACCACACGCGCCTTAACTCACCTACTATTGTAACGCAATAGATCCCTCTTTTCCACAAAGCTGGTAGATGTTTTGAAAGCAGTTCCTCTGACCGCAGTCAGCACAGCCAGAGTGGTCTGTGGAAACTCCTTAAAAGAATCCTGAAAAAAAGTCTAGGGGCGTGTCTACAATTCCAAAGCTTTCACATGGTATTGAAATGAACAAGGATGACGGCAAAAATTGGGCCTATGAACGGATGATACAGAGAATAGCCTGCCATTGACACGAGAGTTGATGAAGGTGCTAGTTCTGAATTAATAATTGATATGATCTGAATTACATTAATTGCTGTCTGGTTAAAGACAGTATAAAGCTAGGACATGAATGCATATATATACTCATCAATCAGGTACTAGATAATTTGAGGGGAATTATTGAAAATACTGTTTACAGCATGAACATTGTAGTACAGGAGGCCCTGAAAGGAAGGCAGCCTAAGGGAATTGATTACAAGGCTCAGAAGGAAGCCAAGGCAGAATGTGAAGAATGTTACCAGAGAAAGAGGAGCAGAACTCTGAGCCAGTTGACTTCAAGAACTACACATCTGTCTTTCTATTCTAAAACAGTTGAGTGTGCTGTTTTGGACTAACCCTCTTGGTATTTCAGAACATTTTCCTTCACCATAATCAGTCAGTCATTTGAGATTGCTCTCCTCTGTGCCACAGTGGTACCTGGCATTGCCCAAGCGGTCCGTCTCCTCCGCTCTCATTCTACGAGAATAATCTGATGCGCTCAACACTAACGTGTTCTTTCTCTCCACCTTCTCTGGACTGAGGATCTCATCTCTTGCATCAATCCTTGTAGGTCCCTTTCACCAGGCGTCATCGTGGATCCATGTCTGCCCTGTGGGTTCTCACTACTGGTGTCCCCCAGGGCTTGGATCTAGTCCCTTGACATGCACCTGACTCTGGAGCTTGAAAAGAATAAGCTTGTCCTCCGGATCAAGGCCGGCAAATTCTGTAAACGAGAATGTGTTCTCAGTCAATTTAATGTAACTGCCAAAATAATGGTAAAATAAAGAATAGACATATTTAGCAGCTTAACAACAATACGCTGCTTTGCCTTGACCCCCTCGTCTGCCATTTGCACATTGAAACAAACCTCAATTCACAAGTGTCCCAAAGTTGAGATGGTGAAACTGATTGAGGATGAAGGGGCTCATCAGGCCCTCCAGTCACTCCTAATTCCAGCCTGTGTGCACCTCATTATTTTTGAGCTAGCAAATAGGCATGCATAATTAAAGGATTAAATACCTCCTATATTAAACTATATATTTTTTTATAGTTATTTATTCTCGACAGTAGGGATTTTTTATTTAAATTGCAATGTTTTTTTTATTATTTTCTAAAAATGAACCACGATTCGCCTGATTAACATGTACTATATTTTTCCATAATAGATCGGTTTATTGATCCTCTCACCACCCTGGAAATCCGAGTTTATTTGCTACACAATACAATGCAGGGCAGGCAAATGGGTAGAGGCTAGCTTGAAATTCACGTCTTAATAGCCCCTATATTCTCATATGTATATCCTTTAGCCTTGGGACACTCAAGCAAATGCCGTGGGCGCGTGTGAAAGCGCAAAAGCAGGGTGGAGGGCAGTACGGAAAGGGGTCAGTTAGTGTTTAGGCATACAGAATACTCATTATCTTTCTGGTTTCTATGCTCTTTGTATACTGCTGCTATTGACTGATTATCCAATTGTCGTTGTTTCTGAAATAGTGACATTGCTTCGTTTCAAACTATCACTTATTTGAAATAAAATGTAAAAATATAAATAAGATCAGACAGATCAGAGCGATTATGACGTGCTCTGTGACGTTTACCAGGAAGCGAATGTAAACACAACAATCGAAAGAGAAACGCAATTTATTTTGCTATTCTGAAAAGGACATCTCGATGTGGGGTTGTAGAAACTCATTCGAATAAGTTTTGTGAAATGTATGGTTAGGGGACATATATTATTGTCAGTTTAAGAAGTGAAACGCAGTAGAAGGTGCCTAAGCTAATATTTCGATATACCGGTAAGATAGCTTTGTAGCCTGCTATATTTCCTGTTTTATTTTTCCAATAGATACAAGACGTGATTATCGCATTGATTGTTTTGGATAGGACATCATTTATGTTTTTTTGTATGATATTGTACAGAGAATTTGTAACACGCTGATGATATCGTAATGTCTGCAGACAGTACAACAGGAAGTATCAGAACGCCTTTGTTGGACACTTAAGGGATGAAATCCGATAACAATGTTCATATAACCCTAAATCAGAAATGTAATGTTAAGTAATTGAACATATGAAATGCAGTGCTTCCAGAAGATTAACCTTTAGGCAATGCCACTTGTCAAGTCACTGTTCACACATATTGTGCAATGACTATTAACTTTTTCCCCAGGTCCAGTCATGTTTTCCATTAGGGCACCTGAGGAGGAGTCCCCAGACCCAGTGGAGGAGATGGACACGTCAGAGGCTGTCTGGTGCTGGTACTACCTAGCGGAGTGTGGAGTGTGGCACATGTTTGAGGTACAGGACAATATCCTTCCAACTATGCATTCCATACATTGTTGCCCTCGTAGCAATGATGCCATCCATCCATGATCCTCCCACTTAGTCCATGCTTACCAGTAATTCATCTTACCAATTCTGTATAAAATAAGTCTAATTTGCCTTTGTTCTGGTTCTGGCAGATTGATCCAAGTGCTGCGTGCTCTGTGACCAGTGAGCAGATAGAACAGAATTACAGCCGGAATCAGCATGGTGTCATGGAGTTTTACACGGCTAAGTACACATACAGACTAGACTTCTCAGGTACCAACGTTACTTCCTCTGGTACATTTAAGTGCCACCTAAAATGATGTTGACACTGTTTCTTATGTAGATTCTATAATTGCCTGCACTTTTACTGACTTTGTTTCACAACCAGTCATGAAGCAGATTAATGTCACGACTGGGAAACAACGGCCAATCAAGCGAGCCTTCCACTCTGCTACAGGCTTTAGGTGAGTATGAGTTTTCCCTAACCGGTTACTCACAGGCATGTAGCTCAGCTGTAGAGAGTGAAGAGTAATCTTTCTGTTTGTTCTCTGATCAGTTTACCTTCCCCAGTCTTACTTCCTGGAGCTTATTTTAGACTGTAATGGGAGATTGGCATAATAACCAGCCAGCAATTGACCCCTGCCCTTAATGTACTGTCTGCAAAATTGACCTTTCACCTCCACCAGGTTTATCTGTGATAATCTGGCCTTGCCTGTGCCCTGCCATTGGGAGAGAATAAATACAGACGAGCCCTATCAGGTAAAGGAATGTATGTGGGTAATATGTTGTGTATCTAAACTCTCTACGTATCCATCCATTCTGACCAAACAGGATTTTATCAGTGTTGCACCGTCTTTTTGAATTCTCAGGTTTGTGTCAAAATGGTGTAGTTAATTGTGTCGGGTTGGAAAATCAGTGATACCCAACAATAAAATATTATAATAAAATATTTTTGCAGTGCATTAACTATATTATACCCTATGTTATTTATCTTTATAGCTCCTTATAGGTAGTTTTGGCGTATTTAAATAAAGATGTGATGTTTTCAGTTTGCTGTGAACTCTTGTGTCTTTGACCATTCTCTTTTAGCTTGTGTCATTGGGCAGAGACACCTATGAGTTCAAGGAGGTAGTCAGACTGTACGAGAGGACCATGGGTCATCCAATCAAATCCATCCAGAGGATCCAGAATCTAGATCTGTGGGAGTTCTTCTGCAGGTGTGTGTGTGTGTGTGTGTGTGTGTGTGTGTGTGTGTGTGTGTGTGTGTGTGTGTGTGTGTGTGTGTGTGTGTGTGTGTGTGTGTGTGTGTGTGTGTGTGTGTGTGTGTGTG